>JADLIF010003033.1:0-29691 GCA_016648015.1 Steinernema khuongi | reverse complement strand
AGCAACGAACTCGATGGGCAGCAGTTTAATTCAGACGAAGAGGTCAAAATCTGGTTTCTATCTTTCTTTGACCCAAAACTTCGCATATTTCACGAGCATGGAATCCGTCGCTTGCCCACGAAATGGGAAGAAGTTGTACATCATAAGGGTGATTACACTGAATCCTAACGATCCTTATTCAGCAATAAAATGACGTTTAAAAAGTGGGACATTTTCAATGCACCAACCCAATAATTGCCTGAGTACATAGCGTTTAAAGATTGTTTCGGTTTTTATCGCCTTGGAATGACATAACAAAAAAAGAGCAGCACACAATTTTCGGAACGGCCGCGTTAATTGAGGAGTGATTGGGTTAGACCGATTACCGTCAGCCACATGTGTGCTTCCCAATTTGGAGCAGTGTTCAGACAATTATTTATTCACATAAATATTTAACATACATCCTTAACCAGTTCCACACCAATAACTTAAATATACGGTATTATAATATTTAGAAAGAACAATTAAGGCAATTTTAAAATGTTGCTGTCATCAGCCAGAAACGACCAACAAGCATGACTTTATGTCAGCATAGCGCGTATTTCGCGGTGAATGTAGCAGAGGAAATCAACGTACGAGTTCGACGCGTTCATAGATTTATCTTCCACGAGGAACTTCTTCATCCAGGCTTCCAAGGAATCTTGTTGCTTGATGACATGCATCTTCATACGGCGCTGACGACCTTCATGAACCTGTTCTATAAGACGTCGAACTGCACGAGACCGATCGTTATCACGTTCAGGAACTAAGCCCTGTAAATAAATATTCATAGAAACAAAAGTCCGAAAAGGAAGACATACACTTTCGCAATCCAGCGCAGTGAATGATGGCGTATTAAAAACATCTGTTATCCATTCTTGAGCAACAGTTGAGCCGACCCACAAGAACATGAAGAGTCCATTTTCGATCAGGTACGCTTTGTCAGATTGTAGATTCTCGTATGATGCCCTAACGCAAGTGGGGACCGTAAATTCATCAGCATTCGTGTCCGTTGATGACATGCTGGACACCTCGAATATGCGAGGATAAAGAAGTTCCAAGGCAGTGTCAACACGGCAGCTTTCCACAAGCTGCATTTGCCAAGCTCTATCGTCGACTGTGAGTTCAGCGCCTGCAATGAGGGTTAGAAGTGAGAAACCGTATAGTCGAAAATCTAGTGTAATCATCCATCTTTTCCGCTGGTATCCTTTGGTATACGTTATGGACAACCAGTCAAAACACATACCTCCACTCAAAGCTTCGTGGCGTAAGATACAGTTAACGTAGAGAGGAAGTAGCTTCAAGCATTCCGGAAGTATGAGTTGCCCAAGAGGGGCCGTTTCACTGCACTTTTCGCGATACGTAGCCAAGATTTGTGCACATCGCTGACTTAACTCTCCGCGCATCTCCTTGGGTGTTTTTTCGCGTAGCGACTTCAGAGATGTCTTTAAGAGGTACGTAACAAGCGCGTCCTGATCTGCTACTCGGTAGAGCTGGTTATAGTCAGCGGAGACAGGAAGGCAGATATTGTGAATCCGTAATCTTCTTTGCCCACTGCAGCTCGTAAAGAGTACCGCGACTTGGACGTAAGCAAATTCACCATCCTTTAACTTGTCATCATGCTTGATGTCCACCTGGATTGCCTTATCGCTGTCAATGCAACCAAACTCCATGTCAACTGTATTTTGCATGTAGAAGGATCCATAGAAGCCTGTCGGTCGGATTCCGGTTGAAGTACGCACTCTCATCATAACGTCGAAAGCAATGTTTCGACTGACATCTCTTCGTAAATCAGATAGAAATCGTTGAGCATCCTTTTGCTGCTATAAATGATATTGTCTTTTTCCGACATCTTCGCATTAAAACATACATCGAAATACTGATATTTGTAGATGGTTCCACCCGTTAGAGAAGCCAAAGGGCTAATGCTCGCAACATCAATGAATGCAGAGGGAAAGAGAAAGAGATCGACGGCGCAGCCATACTTCACGCATTCTTCGCCGAGTTTTGTGTAAAAGTCATTGGCAGGGCTAAGTACCGTCTAAATACAACTCTGTAAACGGAGCTAAAAATCTCATTGATCACCTTTTCCTTATCGCTACCAAGCGCTTTACGATCTTCACGATTCTTGAGCTTTCCAGGGGCGTCGAAAATAGGCAGTGAGGAATGGAAGATAAATAGTTTCCCAGCTCTGTCTGAACACTTGAGTGCATCCAAGCCAGCTTGCACGACAGGACCAAGAATTGACTCAGTGATACGAGTATCCGAAAACATGACAACAATTTGCTCCAAGCACCTAATGAATAAGTCATCAGCGAATATAATCCATAACGTCGCTTACGAGGTGAGAGCAGGTAGAGCTTTTTCGAAAGGTACAAGAAAGCCATCGATGAACGGCACGAAAACGTCCTCGACATCATTAACAACAAGCATTTCTGGCTGCCCACTTGGATTCATCAGGTTGTAGAAGTGAATGCATTGGTCATAAGTAACTAAGCCGATCTGTACTTCTGATCGTTGGTTACCCTCGTCACTTAAATGCTTGTGTGAATATACATGTTACACCTACATTACGTACACTGGTAGATTCTGCAGAATTGAAGCGAGGTTCTCACAGAAGCTTGAGACTACTCCACTTCTGATAGAGTTGTACGATACGTCAAGCATAAAAATGAATGCAGGCTTCTTGGGCGGAACTCCATTCTGAAAGGGTTTTTAGCGAACATGAATGTTTTCTATAAAGCAGAAATAAAGCAAATGCCAACTCCTTTCATGAAAACGGTAGGCGACAATTTGTATTTTACAATCTTATAAATTTTAACGTACTTACTTTGCAATAGGGTTTTGTAGCGACAAACTCATATGAACCCAGGTAAAGCTCTGGTCGATACTGAATATCAGTGCGCCGTCCGTTGTGATCGACATGGCAGAAATAGAGCTCCTCGACTAAATTGGGTCTTATACAGAACAAATACAATAAAGTTATTACCAGTTGTCGAGCTGTTGCAGAAAGGACAGCGGAATCGTCTACCCCCATCTTGAAACTCCATAAATGCACAAATGTAAGCCTTACAGCGTTGGCAACGAACAGGCCCAAGCTCGCCCAAATCAACAACGGGAGGTCGTTTCTAAAGGCAGATAATAATTGGATTGTTTTAAAAGGAAATTATACCTCGTTAGGAAGAATGTCGGCAAATGGAGAAATTGCCACACTGAAGGGAATCTGCGACTGCTTGATCATATCTTGGTTTTGAGGCACTGCGTACAGTGTCGACCTCATGAATTTTGGGTTGCAGTTTCCTTTAACGCGTTACATTGTTAAATCGATAATAATATGATTTGGCCTTACCCTGGTCTTGAGCTACAAACGTCGTAGTCACAAGTGGCGGCGGTTCGGCTGTCGGGTATCCGGTGGGAAACATTCCAGTTCGAGATGATCGGTCGTCCTCTACAACCTACACGACGAAAACGGTTCATTTATTCTTTATATCGCCAATTATAACATTTCACAATGAACGTAACCGGATACGGTTTTCAAGTGTAATTGAACTCACCTGGATAACACTCGGCATCGCATTTGGATCCAGTCTTGGGCGTTGTTCGTTCATAAATCCACCTCCTGGCATCACTGGTCTACCAGGCATTCCAGGGGCTCCCATTCCAGGAGATCCTGCCATTCCCGGGCCTGGCATACCTGGACCAGGCATTCCAAAGCCTGGCATGGGCATTCCTGGGGTTGGCATTCCCGGTGCCAGCATTCCTGGAGGAGTTGGTAGCCCGGACATCGCTCCAGGTGTTGCAATCCCAGGAGGTATAGTTCCTGGCACATACATACCGGGAGGTACAGTATTCGGTGCTCCAAAGCCTGTTTGCTGTGGAATGGCATTCGGCATGCCCATTGGCGGACCAGCAGCTGGCCCATTCTGTACAGCAGACGGCATTCCAGGCTGGCTTGGTTGTCCGCCATATGGAATACCAGACATTCCGGAAGTGGCAGGAGGCAACATTCCTTGTGAAAGTGGTTGGGAAGTAACGGGCATGCCGGAAATTGAAGGATGTGTACTGGGTACGCTCATTCCTGGTTGCATTTGCGACAAATTTGGGGGCACCATATTTTGTTGAGTCGGTTGAACCTGACCAGCGTTGACATTTTGGTGCAGTGTCCCGGTCGGGGTGGACGTATTCACCCTGGGCGGTATCTGGTATGAAGGAGGCCTGATGTTGCCGAAGTTCATTGTTGGTTGAACCTGTACAAAATTAGAATACGTGTGTGTAAGTACGTTCGGATATGCTTACTTCAATTTCTGAAACCTGAGATGGCATGGAGGTGTTAATTCCTGAAGGAATACCACCAGGGGCAGACATAGCAGGATGTTGTTGAGAACCATTTGACAGCCTCATCTGGGCCATTTGAGCAGTTGGAATAGAGGACGGAGTGTTTTGCATCATCGCTGGATGGCTGGGCAGATTCGTGTAATTCATACCGGGCACTCCCGCATGGGACATTCCTGGAGGCATCATATTCGACGCATTCATTTGTGGGTGAACGGGATTCGTCGTTCCGGCCTGGGGCGTAGAATAGAGCACGCTGGGATAAGCCGGTTCTGATGCACCCGTTGGTGGTTGATGAGGACCAGAGTGCATCACTGAATTGAGGTAGTTAACATTTAACTATATGCAACCTCAGCACACGTGGCAGTATTCGATTTCATAAAAGTCACGTTCACGAATTACCTTAACCATCGCAATATAAGAAGTATCAAGAGCGATAATCAGAATAAAACAGTGGGATAAATGTGCAAGTTGAAACAGATCGAGTGTGCATCTTCAAGTCGGGCGCTTTGAACAGACCTATGCTCCTTGCTGGTCGTCCTCGTTGGCCAACATTCAACAATCGACCACAATGATACAACTTGAATATATTTCTCGGAGCTGCTATAGGTTACAAGCAAAAGAAACATTTGTGGAAAAAAGAACAAACGAAGAAAAACTTGCAAGAAAAGAAAGGATCTGGACCCCGGCGCACCTCAGAGCAAAGCACGTCTATAGTGCGTAGATTTCGACCGTCATTGCTCGGTGCCACGTCAGCACTCTTTACTGCGACGTTTCCATTTGCACATATGAGAAAATGATGAAGACGAAATTATAACAGGCGTATCACATCTTATAAAACGAAAATGCATCTATGTTGTTCTCAATTAAAATACATACATTTTTAATACTTTTAAATAAACAGTTTGAACCTCTGAACAAAGCGTTTCAAGTTTGCAAAGTAATTACGAATTTGGCAAGATTTCTCTGTGGAAGAATAACCGTGAAAGTAGAAAACTTCTAAAACGTGCAAACGAAACGCACACAACAACACACCGTGCAGCAACGCCAAGTTGGCGATTGTGTCGTTTCGCGAAATTACAACGAGAGAAGAACGATGTCCCGACGCGAAGTAGAGAAAACTCCAATTCCTCTAGAGTTCTTCAGCTGTGATTATGTACAGCTGCTATCAACATGGTTCCTGGAATATTCTTAACAATTCGTTTCCGGTAGTAATCATCTGCCGTTAGCAACAGTAATCAATTACCATATTCCCATAAAGTGTTATAGTGTGCCCTGAAAATGCATGTATGCTGTATTTGCCTCTGAAATACATCAGTCCAGAGCGATATTTTGCACTTGTCTTATAAACGTTTAATATATAATTTTTGTTGAGAGACCACTAAATGGCCTGTCGCAGCGGACTGTTTGGCTATGTAGCATTTAAGATTAATTATTTATCCTTCTTCAGTTATTTCATCACGTGAATGAAATTATAACCGCTATTTTACGAGATATATGGCGAGAAAGGTCGAAATTATTAACCAAACTACGAAATAAGCGGAGCAGCCGGATATTGTGTGCCTACATGTCCACCTCCAAATTCGCTACAAACGTGCCAATTATTGCCGTTTACATATTACTTTTCGCGCACATGAATAAGGTATAGTCGACGCAGAAATATTTTCCCTTATGCATCTTGATGCAAAGCCCACTCTTCCCCTTCTTTCTGGGGTTTTCGGTAATTTCCCGCGTTTTGGACCATAATTTGTCTAAGCTAGCGTACAAATTGTAGATAAACTTCAGATGCATCGAACGAAACCAAAATCGCAGCAATTGGTACAGGCTATGTACCATTCTGAAAAAATGTTTGTCCGAACGCAGGATGCACAGATTGCTGTATCATAAAATGTTCAAAATTAAAAAATAACTTTCGAGAAAACGAACAAAACCTGGTGTGGTTTCAACCGTTGAGCATGTAGGTAGGTACGTATGCTCAAAGTTTGAAGAAGTTGCGATCTTGCTGTCATTCGACGCCTCTGAGGTTTATCTACCATTTGTTCGTTGGAATTTGCAAATTATGGCCCACAACGCGAGAAATTAGCAAAAATCTTCAAATAAGGGAAAGAACTGTAGGCATGTACGAGTGATGCGTTCTCACCAGCACGGGAACACGGGAATAACGCTGTTGCTTGATGCACTTTGATTCAAACTGGATGTTCACTCATGTCGGGAGCGGCGAGAGTCAAAGAACAGTAAACCCGACCGCATTTTGACTTGTTTTGGGGTTTTTCGTTGATTTTGTGACTTTGAAAAAACCGCTCTCTCTTTGGTTGTCGACTTCTTAACAAATCCCAAAGTTGAAAATGTAGATCAATTAGTCAATGACCGTCATTCCCCCAAACATTGTTTGCGCGAACAAATTTAATGCCCTTTGATACGTGCTCACTGACTTAAGGGGTGAAAAACTTTCATTGTTTTTGGCCGTTTTCCGGCCTTCATGTTTCAAATTTCGAACATCTTGTATCGAACGAGCTTAAGATGGCAGGGAATGGTGCATCCTGTCTTCATGCGAACAATGTTTGGGCTTTTGACATTTGTTGACTGAATCAGTTTCGCTAAGCTTGAGTTTATTAGACGCCTCTTGGATTTATCTACATTTTCAATTTTGAAAATTTCAGATTGAAGTTCGCCAGTGATTTCCTCAAGATTGCGAAATCAACGAAAAACTCCAAAACAAGTCAAAACGCGGTCGGGGTTTACTTTTTTTGACTCCCGCCGCTCCCGGCATGAGGCAACATCGAGTTACAACTATAGTCAGCATGTTTGAAGAACAATAGCGCCTTTTTGGGGTTAAATCGTTGCTGTACAGCGCTTTACATTGGAGAGGCTTGAAGTGTCAGTTGGTAGTAAGCATAGAATGTACTACCAACTGAAACAAAAGTAACAACGCGCGATCTACGCGAATGCTCCGTTAATATCTACATATATATGTATATCTCGCTTTCAGACCAACGATGGCTCTTGTCCTTATGTCTCGTTCGCCAAGTCCTATTCCGAACGCTCCAACGTATGATCCACGGAAACAGGATTTACACGGATACCGTCAAATCCCACCGGAGCTCATTCAGTGCGTGGGCCACTCCGGTATTCAAGCCGGAGAGCGTTTTGCTGTTCCTGGCTTTGTGAGCGATTTAGTCATCTTTCCACATCAGGCGTTTCCATTCTACGTTCATTCTCCATCTCTAAATGCTATCAAATACTTGCTTAAGCAAGTAAAAAGCGGTTTTCCGTATATTGTTGCGATCCCGGATGTTGATAGCGATGACGAGGACGAGAACGATGAACTTTTGGCTCTTCACTCAAAGCGAGGAACACTTGTAAAGGTACGTTACATTGTACATTGTATCATTTAAAAACGCGATGTAGATAGGAGCTTACGCTCAAGATTCCAATGAGGCTTGCCATATGGACGGCCACGCCGTCGCTCGTGTACGCATACACAGTGTCAATTATACGTCCAGAGAATATATGCCTACCGGCAATTTGTCATTCGTTAGCGAAGTGGTGGCTGAAGTTCTGTCTGAGCCAATTCCCTCGAACTACTTCCGAAACATTTTTCCCCGTTACTTGGCGATCTATGCAGCTACTCATCCAGACCAGGTAGGATTGTTTTCAGATCGTCGGTCCCATTGGTATCTTTCTGTTTCAGGTGGAACCTTGGATTCGTGCAGTAACAAATGTTAATCCCTCCTTACTTAATTCGTGTGGCATGGTATGGGCAGTCTCGATAATCGTTTCTTTACTATTTAAATTGAGATGGCCGCGCAGCGCGAACTACAGAAGCTGTTGTTCAAATACTATCCAACTGAAAAGGCGACGTTCGTCGATAATTACGTAATTAGCTTCCCTTCATGTACTGACTTAACAAATTTGTAATTATTTCAGAACTTGGCCGATAAGAGCTTTTGGTTTGCCCAGAATTTTCCCTCTGATAGTAAGTGGCGTAAGAAGCTGCTCGATGAAGACTGTCCTGCTTATCGCCTTGTAATGATTCATAAAGCTGTGGAGCTTTTTAAAGCTATATGTTGTGCCAATTGCGGATCTTCTCTGACTGATCCTCTGAGTGAGGCATTGGTTATGTCCACAGAAGGTTCTAGCGCTCTTTATATGAACCCTGGTATGTTTTTACATTTGCGGTTTCTCAAGATGTAAGAATTACAGGAGGTCATGTTCATGATATGTTCTTTGTCAAAAGGGAAAAGGAGCATGCCCTTGTAGCTGACGGACATCGACATGCAGCGTTCTCGTGGTTTGAAGGGTACGCTTTTTTTTCTTTTCATCTCTGTTGACTGGCAACACTTGCAGATATAGCTGGCGATGTATGATGTGTACCGGATGCTACCAACACGTGGGCTGGGAGTTTACTTCCGAAGTTGTTAACCCCCCGAAGTTCATAGCATTCACACGATATGCTATCACAATGGAGCTTAACCCGCAGAAGGAACCTGAACTCTGATGCGCATTGCGCATTGCGTTTTATTTCAGCTGATCTCTCGTGGAAATCATGGCTTGCCGTACACATTGAACCGTGCTATACATATTTTTGTTTGCGCTTGTTTGTATTTTCTACTTGTTTTGTATATACATAGTGGACATCTCCATTAAACCGTAGTTGAGTAGAATTGTGGTATGTATGCTCCTCATTTGCGCTGTACTGCAGATCCATGTTAATTAGCAATTTCCAATGGAAATAAGGACGCCATATGACGAAATGTCGATTTTTATGGCACCGAAAGCACAACGCTGACAGGAGATCACGGCATTCCGGTCATTGTTATTTTAGTAATCATTATTTGCTCGCAATCAAGCTGAGAAAAAACAATTGTTTAACATTAGCTGTAGTGGGATTTGCTTACTTTCATATTATAGAGTGTGGCCGCGACCTGGCCGCGCATTTTCTATCGGTTTACCTGTAAGCGAGGCCTAAGTATGTATTTTTTCCGCTGTTATTAGCCTCTGCGCATATGAACTCGAGCACGACGAAGGACTCTAATTATCAAGAAATACTACTCTGGACCCAGAATATGCAGCGGAACAATTGGCCACAATTGGAGCACCAGAAGATTTCTGATTTCATTACAGCTCTGCTGCATCTGGTATGTATAGTTTTTATCTCGCGGCAAATCGGCCAAGGACGATTTGTCCTAACTATCAATTTCCCTACTTCCTAGTCTGAGTCCCTAACAGAAGCCAAATTTCACTGGCATATGCTCACTTCCAATAGGATTTAGATGGACAAAATCCTAATATCGACTTTATACTGGTGGTTGAAACTTTTTATGCACAGAAAATAGTTTCCACTACTGAATCTCGTTGTTATATTGCTACCTGAAATACCGTAGTTCCCTTTGGACGTCGTGTCTTTTGGTGTTTTCACTTTCGACGTTCTACCTTTCTTGCGGCGTTGCACCGAGTTCCCGCCCAGGAATGTGTATCGAGGAGGCTTATCACACTTTCTTGTAGATATCGAATTCCGCACAGTTGACTGATTAATTAGTGTTGTGAGCATTGCGTTCAAATGGCGGAAAACTACATCGTCGAAGAGTGTCGCTGTGAAAAGTGAGTCCGAAAATCCTAGGAAGGTTTACCAGTTTTTAGAACATCCCCTACTCATGTTCGGCGCACCCTCTACATTCTAACATTTGTTATGCTGCTGATCGTCTGTGCAATGTTCGGAGTAGCCGTAAAGGTGTTCTTAAATTCGCACTCTCAATGACGTCGCAACAATTCATTTAACATTCAAATGGCTCAGAAATTCAGTCCAAGTACCAACTGCACTCCTCTTAACTCTTTGTCTCCTTATCACGTCGTTTCTTTAGAAGACGATTATTTGATTCTCCGAGATTTTTTATGTGTATCTCTTCGTTTCCGATGCGCATTGACGCAAGTGTTTTCTCCATTTCCTCCTAAAATATCCCTGATTGCTGAGTGTTGTCTTTATATTCGATAAAGGACATTGTTAAGACAAAGTCGAACCTGCATGTCCTCCCACTGTTCGTTCTCTTCGCGAAGTACTTCAGTTGTAAACAAAGGTGTTTCAGGCACCTTTTTGTAGTGTGTAATCCACTTGTGCTGCATGACTTGCTCGATGGTGAACCGTTCCGAAGGATCAGTTTTTAGCAGTTTTCTGATAAGGTCTTTGGCTTAAATAGAAACGTCTTTATTTTGTCTTCCACGGGTCGCTTACCAGCTTCTGATACTTTATCCCATTCGGGACTTGGAAACGTGTATTGACCAGTACGAATGCGCGATTTCATACCCGGGGACATCGGAAGCCCGTGTGCTGAGAAGAATGGGGGAAAACCACATAATCTGAAATAAATCGTTACCGTTGCTACTGACATATAAACAGATTTGTGACAGTGAAAATTATCGGAAAAACCCGTTCAATGTGAACTAGTTTTCCCAAAACGCATTACGATCAATTTTTTTGACTAAGACCGTCCTATTTAACGTCTTCCATCTTTAAAATAAATTTTATGCACTATCTATCGTATGTTGTAAGATTGAAAACTTACAGTATATACATGATAACACCTATTGACCACATGTCACAGGATTTATCATACTTTTCCGGACCTAACACCTCGGGAGCGGCGTAATAGGGAGTGTAACATGGGGTCTCGAGCGGCCGGTCGTCATTCTCTACAAGATGCTTGGCAAATCCAAAATCTGTCAGCTTCAGTATCCCCCGTGAGTCTTCGACCCTAAAAATCCTTTCAATTCTAACAATTCAGTTGTTTCCTTACGTGTATAACAAATTTTCTGGTTTTATGTCACGATGAGCGATGTTCATACTGTGGAGATGCGCCACCGCAGAGCAGATATCGTTCATAATTCCAGCCGCTTCACGTTCAGTGAATGCATTATGCGCTCGTTGCTAAATTTTAATTACATACATTGCCAAAAGCACAGAAACGCATGCTAATATCTTATTAATTTGCTATCTCAAATGCTTTTCTTTATCGAGTCGTTAACAATGATGTTTTAAATTTTAACTAACGGATAATAAGTAATAAAAACGTTAAAAAAATGTCCTCTCCTTTTCGTGTTTGCTCAATGCAAAAAGAAGTATTGCAGTTACCTGAATTCGTGCAAATAGTTCTCCGCCGCGCATACACTCCATTATTACGAGCAGACACTTTACGTCTTTGTAGTCGTTCTCGTATATATCATATATGCGAACAATATGATTGTTCCCACAGCTCATGTAATGCAGCTCAACCTCCCGCCGAGATTTCGGAGTGTCCTTGAGCACTTTAAGTGCGTACTTTTCACCCGTTTTCCTGCTCTCACATTCAAGCACTTTGCCGTTGATGCCAACTCCGAGGACCTTCTATAAACATTAATATTATTTTCAGTAATGAGTAAAAATCAGCAATAATCAAAAATAAAACCAAAAAATCTGATAAATTATAACGATTATGAGTTGATTAAGGTGAACACTTTATTTTAAAGAAGATAGAAAGGAACTTATGTGCCAGTTGTATAAATGCATTTACGACATAATCGAGCTTGTTTTTAATGAGTTTTTGTGTTTTTGTAAACATACATACAGCTGTTAAAAACAGGGGTAAAAATAAAAAGCGCAACAGACAAAATGAGAAAATGTGTGCTTCGCACGAATAATGTGCAAATCACTGTTCTATTAAGGTTAATTATGCAAAGTGATACGTAGATTGCTAATACGCCGGTCATTGAACTACTTTTTAATAGTCAAAGCTATATTACGAAAAAAATCAATTTCTTTTATTACTTGATGAGGCGACATGTTGGTTGAAATAAACGGGATGGCATTGACCGATTGGTCAAATGTACACATCCTCACATGTACACATTAGCTAGCAGTGTAATATTCAGAGATAATGTGTTTCAAGCCTGTTCGGTGACGGGAAATTCAAATAACAAAGCTTATACATATATCCGGATTATTCATTTTCGGAGATAAATAACTCGCATGTTCATAAGAGTTCACACAAAAGCTACGGAGCTTACCTCTTTGGCGATGATATAATCTTGCGTTACAGGATGTGTATGAATGGTCATGGTGGAGTAATCGCGAGAGCCATGTCGATCGCCTGCCACCATTTTTCCCAGTCGCTGAAAAAGTAGAGGTGGGGACGACGGAAATGAACTGAGTGTTGAAATAGGGCAACAATAGCAAGCTGTTGGTGGGTGTACGATGATGCTGACTATCAGAATGTGCTGATCTGTGTAAGATGAGGCGCTACAATATACAAAACATTCAAATTCACAGCTACTACACTTGTTAAGGCCACGAGAACTACTACGAATTGACATGCACACAACTGACACCAAAAAGAAAATTTACATTAACGGATATTTACTTTTGTTGAGGAGCCTAGAAGAGCAAACAAGACGTTACTTTTCGACTGGAACCGAACTTTCGCTTAGTTGCTGAAGACACTGATTCGGTGTTGCCCATCAAAACCCATGCGGATGAAAATATGCGTCTGTGCGCTGCCTTTTTGTTCTTCGATTGGTTGACGTCAAACCAGACGTGAAATGTATAGGCGGGTATGTATGTGAACGATCCTGAAACGCATAATCGAGTGGATTAATCACAACTGTGAGCAAATGAAACATCTACACGCAACATACTGACAGAGGGAGAGTTTTTTGACTCTTATGACAGCTTTGTCCTTTGTTAAAAAATCAGCCGAAAGGCGTGAAAACAACATGAAAACTTTACTCATTACGAAAAAGGAAAATGTCGTCTCGTCGAATAGAATGAGGCGGGGGAGTGTACCGACAACTAAAGAAGACAACGACGCGTCGCGTATCAACGACGACGTCGCGGTGACATCTATTTGCGCACAGTACGCGTAACTACACGGTAGATCACCGTCAGTTACTATAGAACACCATAAAGTACTGAAGCTGATGTGCGAAAATTTTTAACCCATAACCGATGTGACATCTTCTGCCGCGACGTCATTCGTCGCAACCGAAGCTGTTGCTCATGAGAAAGGAAGCGAGAGCAGACAAACAGCGATAAAAGAGGAAAGGATTCTCGTTTGCCCCTTGCGTTCGTTTACTATTATTCAGGGAGTCTGGCAAAGCCATTCACATTTTCATTCAAGCTCAAGCATCAAATACTTATTACAGACAATTACAGACATGTAGGATTTGGAGCATATACTATTTGTCCTTCCGCATTTGTTGTGCCATTCCTGTTCTTTAATTCCCACTCATACAAAGTAGAAAATAGTGTGCCAAATGACGGTTACGACAAACGAAATTAATCAGTAGCCTCCTCACTTCATGAGATCGAGTTTACCCCTGGTGACAGACGGTTATACAAAGTGTATATCACACAATTTGCGGTACGCAGACTCTTAATATCAATTTTAGACGATGATTAAATAACCATGAAAAATAGACGCAAACGTTTAAGATAAATGTAGTAAAAAAATGAAGAGATGTATCGCTCAATTGAGTTTTATTCACGTCAAACTGAAAATTGCACCAAACCATTTTCAAAAATTGTATCAGCCGCGTCGAAGAATTTCACAATTAAAGCAGTTCTGGCACAAAGGCAGCACTCTTTTTCTCTACATATTGCTTTATTGTTGGTTTTGTTGTTGAGTGATGGACGCAATACGTATTCAAAAGCGGCAGCGCTATTGAGAGGAACCATTTTCGTTTCTACATCCCGCGACTCGCATTCTTCAATTTATGAACAGTCACGGGAAGAATTCAAGAATGCTCAATACATAATTCTCCAGGAAAAGAAAATGTTCGAGTGGTTTTAGTAACGGCTTCTTATAAAATATTGGTCTCAGTGCGAAGCTTAAACCTAAAGTCCTTATGCTTAGATAAAGAATGGCGTCATGTAGATATGGCTCATCGACTGATACTCTCACAAATCACGGCTGCTTTAATTAACCGCGTAAATGTCGATCACTTCTTGGTTCAGGTCATAGCGGTAGGTTTTTCAAAAATCTGAACCACCCTAACAGCAGCTACGGGCAATTTGAGGTTGCAGAGACTGGGGAGCATTACAACACGTCAGGTAACGTTGAACAGCGCCAGCAATCGATCTTAAGTTCAGATAGTCTGAGTACGAGCAATTTGTCTACTGTTGGGGAACCAACAGTGCGCGTATTACCAAATGTCGCACTTAGTTAACTGACGGATCGATTTTTATCCGTCATTGTACAGGTCGTGAGAAAGTGTGCTGAGTGCAAATATTTTTTCACTGCGATAATGGCATTTCTGAGCAACTTGGTCCTGCCGCGTCTTGCCTGAGCTGTTTCAGTTTGCAGTTTTTGCCGCACTTTTCACGAGGTTATGACCGTTATCTGGTGGCATGCCGAGATACTCTCAGAAATTGGCTAAAACACGCTTAGTGCCTCGCACTACTGCACCTACCGTGCCGACCTTTCCTTTGCTCGCGATTAATGATTTACAAATGAAATATAAACATGTAACTCACCCTCATTGAAAAGCCCTGAAGGTCACTTCGTGCAAGTTTGTTGGTAGACATTTAGAGTTCCCAAATTTTGTTTTATGGATATGGGAGATTGTGTGACATAAGCGTAATTGAAAGTTTTGGAGCAAAAGTGCATGCAAAACTCCGGGGCACGCAGACTTTATACTCATTTGTACCGTTGGACACCGATTAGCACATCGACTCACGCTCATTATTGGCTGACCATGTATACGATGATTCTTTTGTATTTTTGGATTAGTCATTATCTCGTGTTCTTCGTATCCCGCTCAGGTTCCCACTCGTTTCCCTTTTTTAAGGAATATGCATAACCCTCTCCCAACACCACGAACAACTGTTTAATAGGGCATTGTTACGAGCGACTCGGCACAATATTGCGTATTATCCCGTGACGGCAATCCTGCGTCGTCCTTGCAAACGTTTAGTTGTTTTCATCTGTGCATTGCGCGTTCTTTGCAGAAAAAATGGTGTGGAAAGACGCACAAACCAACACAACGGGCGAGATGAACCATAATCACAATGGGTGGTAGAGGCGCCGTGTGCGAGCGAGCGGCCACCGCTCCAGTACCGCGCCGACGGCCATCGTCGCCCCCCAACCGTTGCTGGCGGGCTTAGTCAGGCTGGGCGCTGGAGAGGCTCGCCTAGTCGTCCGCTCGGCTTTTGCTGCTCATTTCAATGTCTTCACCACAGCTCTGAGACCTCTTTCTATGTTCTTGTCTGTGTTCCTTTGTCGTAAACCTTTGCATTCCAGCAAGAGTACTGGGGAAAAATTGTCCGTTGACGCTGTCAGGGTTAATGGGGACGACTATCGCTTATCCACTGCCCGCGTGAACACACAAATTGTTCTCCGAACTCTTTATTCGTTTTTTTCAGAAATCGTTACGTGTCGGTGTAGCCAATATTGTTTTCGGATACGGTGTTTGTGTCCTTCACACTGGCGTTTCTCACACATGTGAGCCACCGGTCCTTTAAGCAACGCCTTCTTGAGTAACATCATGTCAATTTCAAAAAAGGACAAAGGCGTTACGGCTTTAGAATTCAATGCACAAGTAAAAGGTGATTTCCATCCCATTGTGCGTTGTTTACCACATAACTGTCTCTGTTTAGAAATTAGACATCAGTTAACTGAACAGCTGAGATGTCTCGATCAGCGGTCGGAGACTCAGGTTGCTATAATTACGGAATTAAACGATTATCTGAAGAGAAGAGCCGAAATCGATGCCGAATATGCTAAGCAGTTGGACAAGTTAGCGAGATCGTTCATGCAGAAGCAGAAGAACGACAAAGTGAAGTGGGTTTGCCATGTAATAAGAGCAATATGGAACCTATGTCTTTTTAAAAAAAGAATCAGCTTTCTGGGACTAAAATTATTTGCCTTTGCAATCCGATATATCTGTCAACAATCACCCATGCTGAATTTTAGGCGCGAAACGTGGTCGTTATACTCCGCTTGCACTTTGTTTCAACAATTAGTCGATGATACAAAAGAAGAAGCGTCCTATCGGAGTAGAGTATCGGATGTATTAAGCAACGACATCACACACAGTCTACTTGCGAGGGGTGAAGACATTACAAGGATTACGAGGAAATGTCGAGAAATCGGAACATACGCTCATAGCGAAATCAACAGGGTTCTATGTGAGCTACATACTGCCATGAAAACCTATCAAGTGAGTTTTAAATTTAAAAATACTAATAATTGACGACGCGTTCAGAAGGAACTTGCGAAGTCAAGTTTGTTACATGCGTTAGTTTTCACAAAGTTAAAAAGACTAATCTAATACACGTGTAATTGTAATATTTAGGTTTGTTTTGCGGACAGCAAGGCCATGAATGGAAAACTTATACAAGCTGAGCATCTAAAAACTCGATATGAAGAAGCAAATCCAACGAAGACTGGAACCACGCGGAAGCACAAAACCCTTGTCAAACATGTCACAAAAACGATGGAAAAGTACGATGTGGTGAAGCTCAAATGTATGCGAGCACGGAACGAATACATGCTTTGTGTTCAAGCCGCCAATGCCGCTCTCAACAAGTATTTTGCTGATGATCTATCTGATTTAATTGACGTTAGTTGCAATACAGCGTTGTTACGTTTATTACCGTGTCCTGTTTTAGTGTATGGACCTCGGTCTCGGTCACTGGATGGGCCAGCTCGTTGAAGGCATCACCTCCTGTCGGAAATATTTGTGTCAGAAGGAAATGGGGTCCTTAGCATCTCTTAGTGCATTCCGTGAGTCGTTGGACGCAAAGGCCGACAAGCAGAAGTTCATCGAAGCCAACCATTCCACCTTTGTTCTTCCCAGACGCTTTGAGTTCAAGTATGACAAGTGCTCAAAACGTAAATTTAAAGACGTGCTTAGAGGTGAGATTGGTGATCAAACTCGCTGCCTCTCGGCAGAAAAAGGCATCGCTGATGAACTGACACAACGGAGTAGACAAATCGAGATCCGTCTTGTCGACCTACGCAATGAGTCGGATGACATTTGGCGTACGCTGGAGACCGCCGAAAAGCACATTTTCCATTTACAAACTGCCGACCTCGAAAGAGCTCTTACACTAGAGAAGAACAGCGAAAATAGCGCAGTGTCGAATTTCACCACAGCTGGCTCATCGATATCACACAAGGACCAAAAGTTGTCGAAGTATACCTTGAACGACGTGGTGGATCAGTACGTTGCGGTGAGTAGACATTTGAAGGGCATACAGAAATATTTTTGCGCATTCAGAAGTTCAGTCACTATTTGCTGAATGGGAATCTCATTCATCGCCTGGAAGCGAGGGCGAATGGAATACGATCGGCCCTTGGGGCGGGAAGCTCTTGTGCAATGTCTCTCTCCTCCTTCGACAATTCTATAGGACAATGCTCGCAATGTAAGTTTTTATAAAGGCTGAAATGTGGTGCAACAAAGTGGAACCCCAGCATTAGCTCTGACAAAAAGCGGTATTGTAACATGACGTGGCACAAAATAGAAATTTGACTTGTATGTTGCAAACGCCTTCCAGAAAGGCACAACGAATTTCGGCTTTCGTAAAAACCCGTAATTTTATAGATGAAAAAGATAACGGCACATTGGATAGTCCTGTGGATCCGGCTCTTTCGCATCAAGTCTCGATTCGCACGAAGAAAAAGAGGATTGGCGATGCTGCTGTGCGGAGCAGAGAAGTAGCCCACAGAAGGCCAAGACTTTTTGGCGGTAGTCTTGAAGAATATGTGGAAATGACCGGTGAACAAATTCCGCTTGTGATTACCAGCTGCATTCGCGTGATATCTCAATATGCGCTGCACCACCAGGGTATCTTCCGGGTTAGTGGTTCTCAAATTGAGATAAACACCTTCAAAGAAATATTTGAACGAGGTGCGTATCAATATTTCTCGTGAACAAAAAGCTTGTAAATGCTTCAGGTGATGACGCCTTGAAAGATGTTATGGATGCCAGCGATGTGAATTCTGTTGCTGGCGTTTTGAAGCTTTATTTACGTGAGCTTCGTGAACCCATATTTCCCATATACTTGTTCGATCAACTCATCGACTGTGCCAAGGCAAATAGCTCCAGCTTATTCATTTCGAAGGTTTGCTTATTATATTTAAAGCTTGTTTTCCATTAGTTTTCAGATTACGGAAATCATGAACTCACTTCCTCACTCCTCGTTTTTGTTGCTGCGTTATCTATTTGCCTTCTTGAATCATCTCTCGGAGTTTAGCGACGAAAATATGATGGATCCCTACAATCTCGCTATCTGCTTTGGCCCGACGTTGTTGCCTATCCCTGAAGGAAAAGACCAGGTATCATTTTATTTCCTTGAAACGTGCAAAGCAACTCTACTTAGGTTATGTATCACAACCACGTAAACGATTTGGTCAAGTATCTGATCGTATATCATGAGTCCGTCTTCAGCCTGCATATTCCCGGTCCGATATATGAAAAGTATCGCATTGGAAATGATGACACACATCTTTTCATCGACGACTCAGATGGTTTGACTGGAGGCGAAGAAGACAACTATGGTACCCATTCCGAAACAAAGAAATCATCAGCTTGTTCTGACTTTGCCGCGGATATCCAATATTTCCCGATAACCACAGATCAGAGCCATCACCAGCTTACATTGAGCGATGTTTCTGAACGTGTTTCGAACGTCTGGCATAGGACTGGTGACTCACGCGCTAGTCATTACGATGATCTTTTGGCCCTTGAGCGGTATGTCTTTTCACTGTTTCGTAAATTTTTATATTCTTTTCAGTAGTCTAGCCGAATTTAACTTTTATATTCAGCCAAATATGGCCATCATTTCCATTTTTTACTGCGACTTATTTGACCTTCTTAAATTTAATAAAATGCAGCTCTGATGGCTCCAATCGAGAATGTTAATGAAACATTCAGGTGCAACAATGCGCACGGGCTTGACTATAGGGACGCTGTATCTCCAACTGGTGCCCACTCCACTGTAAGGTCTACAGACTCCAACCGTTCTGCAGCATCATTGGCCGCTCGTTTCGCACAGCTCAATCCTATCACTGCCGAAGTTAACTTGGAACTGAAGAAGGTATTAGCCGGTGGTGCAAGATCCAACGCACATCAGTCACATATCGTCAGAGGGATCGAACATCCACCTGACCTAGTTTCGTCCATAGTATCGGGTGACAGTGGCCCAGTGGACATTCATTGTGGAAACAACTGATATCCACGGCGACCAATTCCTACTTTGTTACTGTGTACTTGTTCCTTGTTTTTTTTATTATTTTCTTCCGGGTTATTTGCCTTTCGATTTTAGTCAGTTTAAATGCTTATTAATTCCTCTGATAATCTCGAAGCGTCGCGTACTCATTCTTCCAACAATCTCTTACCATACTCATTTCCCCACTTAACCATGCTCGCACTTCCATTTTCGATGTACAAAGTAGTTCATAATCAAGCGTCCTTCTCACTGATTGTTGTTTAGCCCACATGTGCAATCTCAAATCCCACGAACTATGTACGTATACATGTATATTAATTCAGTACGTCTCCATAAAGACATCTGTACGACCGAAACTGTATTTGGTGCAACATCTGTATGACTCAGAAAGACATTTTTAATGCTATCGCGCTCTTTTGAGACAACGTATTTCGATTTCCTCTGTCAGTGACAAAGTACAGCAAAGAACAATCAGTTGCTTAACACTTCAAAATCTTATTTCTAAAAGTAGTCTGCATAGTAATGCTCCACTTGAGGATTCACCTAGGCAATAATTATTTGGAATTAAAGGAGGTGTAGAGTGGCATTTTGTTGGTACTTATTGTTAGCGATGTTATCAAAAGAATTGCTACTATAAAAAACTTCTGCAATCAACTAAAATTATTACAGGTTTGATGCGCCTCCCGTTGCATTTGGCGGTCCATGTTATGCGCCAATTTGCAACGAAAAGCACTCCTGTGGGCGAAGCTCGAGCGGCTTCTTTTTCGGCTCCAATGTGCTCAAAAACGAGAAAAGTGCCGGACGCTCCATTGCCGGATGAGTGCTGTGGTCGAGGATGCGCGAACTGCGTGTGGATAGACTATGCAGATGAGCTTATGGAGCTGTTTGAAGATGGTGGTGTGCAGGAGGCGCGCAGAATTATCGAAGAGAAGGTCGAGGACGTCAATTTGCGGACTTACCTACTGATGGAACTACGAAGGAAAAAATAATACATACATGCTAAATTATAGTTTAAACCGTGGCTGACCAGGAACCCTTCAGAAGAGCCGCGGTGAGCTGTGTTCGTGTTGATACGCTTGCAGTGTTTTGCTCACTAATTGGTGCTAATGAAGAGATCTTTGTAAAGTAATGAAGTTGGTGCAAAAGTTAAATACCATTGGGGGTTAGTATATATGTCACTTTCAATTGTACTGTTCCAACTCATCTTAACAACTATATGCTGAACATCTTCGTGTTCGCCAAAGCATACGACATGAAGGAACTAGTTTGACCCCTGCAGCCCACACATCGTTCTTTTGATTAGTTCAGCCATTATTGAAACATTGCGAATGACGTGGAGTAACGACAATTCAAGAGAATGACCTCCAATCACGCGCTGACGACCGTTCTGAGCCGGTTTCCTATGTTGCAAATTGACTTCACTCGACGAAACTGTTCAGATCAGGAAGCTCGTAGCTTCGTCACTTTCACTCATTCGAGAGTATATGCGAAAAATTGCGGTGCGTTTCTTGGGTTAGTCACATGTCTACCGTAGAGGAATTGTATATCCCTTCTTGCAAGAAACTTCTACGGGCCATATGCATGCTGACGAAGCAGAAATGTAGAACAAAATGTCAATTTCAATGTAGGTCAGCAGACCTCAAAAGTAGAGCATTTCTTCGAAGTTTAAATTAGGATGTTGAAAGGTCGACTCGAATGAGAGCATATTGAAACTTTAATAGGTTTGTCAATTTCTTCCAGCGAATTTTATGTGCAGTAGATTCATATGACCGTGAATCTGCGGGCTGTTATTATCTATAATGACAGGCGCATAAATATGTCAATAATGATCCTCAATAACTCTGAGAAGAGGAAATGACCACCTGAGATGTTGGTCACATGCACTGGAACGTTTCTAGAAGGATTCTCGACTTTGCTTTCTTCGCCAGATAAGGATTGGTAGTGTTAACGTTGACAAATACATGATACCAACATTTTTTTTCAAATTTGAAATTTACATTGCTATCAATGTTCTTGTGAACGAGTGTAAAATCTACAGCGAGCACCGAGACAAAGAAAAAGGTCACAGTACGAAGACAGCAAACGGAAGAATTTGTACAATTACCGTGAAATTTCTGGCGCATTGTGGTTCAACGTTGCACAGGAGGCCACTTGCACCATAGGAAAAGTAGCTTGTTTTCAGCAAGTCAAGTCAAAAGGGTCTCATGCAATTGTTTTTGGTCAGCCTTATCTACGAAGACTACATCATCAAGATGCACAACATGTGGATCGTCCTGTTCTGTAGATATTCCCCCTCTTTTTTTGTGGGCAGGGCAGCTGGCAGCTTTCCGTCCAATAAAGACCGGAGTTTGTTCCCAATTATTTTCAACCAGTGCCTGCTCATGTAGTCTCTGAAATGCTTCTTCTACTTACATCTGGTTGTGTACTTTAAACACTTCTTTCGTCCAACTCTACAAAACAGTTCTAACTGGAATATGTACCATGTAGAAAACATGCATGGAGAAGGTCATAGACATGCAGAAGAAGGTGGAATGAGTGCGGTCTAAAAAATTAAACCTCCTAAGGATACGAAATATGTTGATCACAGTGCTCTCAATTTGTTTGCAAATTTACGATGCGGATCAACGCCGTCCAATTGACCCTGTAAGCAGCCCCATTCCTAAATATTTCAGAACGTTTCGTCGAGTTTTTCGCGTCCGCGTACATCGAACGACGTTCGCAAGTGTCCATCCATTCAGTGTCCCACTTACCGTAATTGTATCATCAGCAGCAACATGGCAAAGAAGAAGAAACGTTCGCTGTGATATATGACTTCGTGCGGCACGTGATCGTACAGCGCCTAACTCTCAATCCCATCCCCTATTGCGCATCGGTCATCCGTCTTTTCGGCGCGGTAATTTGGGACGGCGGTCGACTCGGCGCTGACCAGTACTCTCGGAAACTGTCGAAAACAGCATATTACATCTCCTCAAACGTGATTCAGTAATTTGAAAAGACTGCATATATAGTAGCAAGACGAAGATGCGGCGGTCACTCTTCACCAAACAATTTTTCCTTTACAAAGTATTGAGGAGCTTAGGGGGAGACACTGTCGAGAATACCATTCATTTTCGGTTCCAAAGACTGAGAAGAGACCAAGACACTTATTGTAAAGTGCACAGTGAGCAGCAATTACGTTGGCGGCGACAGTCTCTTTGCCTTCCTAAGTGATAAAGATGCGCTTCTCTCGATGACAGTCGCACAGGGTGGAGGCAGTTCCAAGAGTCTTGAACAAAAGAAATTTCTCTATGAAAAGAAGAGTAGTAAAAGTGACGCGGAAGACGCGTCTGTCGCGAAATAACTATCCGCGCAACAGTGGCGAACTTTGATCTGCGAGCACAAATTATTCCGAGAAAAAGAATTTTTTTACGGACCTGTTCTTTTCTTTTTCTCACGCAGTGAGCAGCGCCTGAGGGCCCGAAGATCGCACATGCATCATCAGCGCCTAAAGAGGCGACAATTAAAATGTCAATTGTGTTTACCTGTGCGATGACCACCACGCCGCCACAACTGGTTGCCGCTCTAAGCGCCGATTTTCAACAACTTATGTTTTGCGCCATATGTGTCACCTATGTTTTTGCCCGATGCTCAATGGCCCTCCTATTGTGCTCAGACACCAATTAGTGTTGCGATCGTTTCTTTAGACAGGTACGATCTTACAGTGTGCGCCGGTGAAGGATAGGCGCGGGAGGGCGGGTTGCGTACAGATGCCCGGCGGGCGGAGCGTTCGTCGTCGCTCGAATCCCGGACACACGCCGCGCGTCATCTTCGATTGCGGTTATTCTCGTGCTGGAGCCTCGAGCGGCGTGCGAATACCGCCTTTATCCCTTCCAATCGCACATCCACTCCGAATCAGTGACGACCCTCCGCTGAACGGAACGCAGTCCTCCGCAATCCATTTGTACGCGGGGGCACTGAGTCGTTCACCTCGAACCTATCGCATCCACCTACCGTCTCCTCGTTTGCAGTCTCACCTATCCATGGGCAATTCACGAGCAGCCACTTTCTGTACATAGTACGGTTGCCGCGCGCCGCAAGGATTTGCTCGCTCGACCGAGGTGCCATATATGCCATCATGCGCATCAACCAGCGACTGATTTTGTTGTGTTCTCCGCGGTGCTGTTTTCTGCACGGTGCAAACGAGGTATATCGTGTTTTGCACCCAGACGAGTGCTGTGCAGGTCAACCTCATATACTGAGCTGGCTGAACTAGCCGCAATCTAGTTTGCGGTTTTCAATCAGTTTTGTCCGTATAAGCATGACTGTTCGACGTGTAACGACAACGAAACCGGTGTTCGCGCCTCTACTACATTGCTATAAAACAGCAGTAGATCACCGTGAAAATCACTCGGAACATTTCAACGTCGTCTCAAGCGATATCTTTTTCAGGTCGTACATAATTCATTATGTCTAGCCTTCTCAGTAACTCGAAGATTAACGAGCTCAACATCGAATTGTCGTCCGTACCGGCAACCACCGTAGCTAGCATCGACGATCTCAATGGTAGGGTTTCTGAAAATGCTATATGGTACGATCGGTCATCGTAGGAAAGCCAGCCGCCATTGCTGCCCTCATCAAGTACTCCCACAGTCAAGCATATTGTATTGTTAATAAGACAGTGGATACTCTGGATGGCAAGGCCGTGCACGTTGGTCAAAAGAACAACGAGGACGCGTACAAATTGAAGTTGATTACCATTGAGGTGAGTCAGTATGATCGAAGGAAAGGATAGGTCAAGAACGGCTGCGGCAGCGCGCTCGTATTGTACTTATAATGCCGTCCTTCATTCCGTCACCGGAAGTCCATGTGACGAAAAATGTCTTCCACGTCTCTTCAACTGTACTGCGCGCTTATACCTGCCACGAAACCAGTTTTCCAAACAAAGTCTGAAAGTGGTAAGAAAAGCGGTTAAAGTTGGCCTTCATCCGACCGCAATTCAATTGCCCTCATTCGTAGGCCCCTTGAATAAGAAAACTATACGCTTCAGTGGAGAGGGAAAGGGTGTACCTGAGCGATAGCTACAGACCTGTTTAATTGCGCAGAAGATCATTTGTCGTTGTGACCACTATAATGTGGCGACAATCGCACTCTGAGCTTAGGAGGTCAGCGGTGTGACATTGCGCTCTACGAAGGGCGGTCATGTTGTTCCCCGAACGTCCTATATGGCGAAAGCAACATTGCTGTCACTTTCCTTACTTTCACTTCAGCGTTACAGTCGCCGGGAGAAGGTATTCTGCTCGCTGAGTAAGACAGATATAAACCACGGGTGCACGTGGTAATTAAGTAACCCTCGTAAACCAGTTGCATCACAAACCATTCTATACCAACAGTATATTCATACACATGACATTACAATTGATTCTTAGTCGATTGCCATGTCGTAATGAATTTTTATATTTTTGAAGTTATCGCAAACCTGCGAAAAGTGCGATCTCGATTAATACTATATTGTAAAATAGACTCAATTAGTCAGTCACATGCAATAATGACATTCCCAAAAGTGTAAAGAAGAACTATGCACTTTGCACCCCTCTCTTGGGGAATCAACGCTACAGGTTTTCTAACCTGTCACTGACACAGACATTTGTCCTTGAGCAACAGGTTAGAATCTTCAATAGAATTATATATGTATTTCAAGTATATTACTGTAAATCGTCAGAACATCGTTTTAAAACGCTTTTAAACAGTACTCTGAAAAAATATACAAAAAATACGGCAAACCTATAGCTTTATCATTACTGAGAACTTTAACAGTTTCATCATTACTGGGAACTTTAGGATGAACTGGAGGACCGCCGACTTTTGCCCATCTACTACCAAGCTCACCACGTGGCCGAAGCCCGCTACGCAGCCGAACACCTCATGGATCGCCTGGCCGAAGGTGTGCTTGGTCGAGGAAATATGGAGCTTAAGAAGAATATCACTATCGACTTGTTCGATTCCGCCTCAAACGCTCTGTGGCGCGACCATGTCGGATTCATAGTTACTGACAAATTTCAATTCTTCCAGCTGACTATGCCCGCTACGAAGGCCGCATCTTTCCTCGTTCCCTGTAAAGGTGAGTGCTTTATCTCTTTCGCGCCGTAATATGATGCATCGTTTTACCTCTGTAAATGTTCACCTGAATATTTCCCACGCTCTAAACGCTTTAATCCACTTGCGAATGGTGCTGACCCCATTCTCTTTTGTATTGCGAAATCGAGCTCCTCTTTCTGACCTCAAATGAGCCGGCGTTCTGGAAATGAGACCGCGCAGCATTATTACCCGTTTCACTGCCGGAAGCTACAAATGATTGCGAGACGCATTTCAATGTCGTTTATTTCAGACTCACACATCAAGCTGGTCGAGGGAGAAAATGCCCAAAACAACGTCGTGGACTTTGATAGCACTTTGAGTCCCTTGAACCGTAGTGGTTACCTTGCTTTCATCTTCTCCGACTGCACAGTATTATCTGCTGATCGCGGATCCGAGGTCACCGGCTATTTGGTTGCCCGTGGGAATAACATCATGGGCGTCTACGCCGAAAACGTCTCCATCGCGCACGCTCTTCTCAAGCACTACATTACAGAGTTCAAGCCGTCGAAGGTACCGTTAATATGCTATAAAAGTGAAGAAAGTTTGTAATTCAGGTTGTGCTTTGCGCGCGAAGGGGTGACTGGCAAGACCTGGTCAGCGATGAGGAAGCCAGCCTTCGACCAATCTACCGTCGTCACACTCGTGCCGTCCCCTCTAACGTGAAATGGAGTAAAATATTCGCTCTCAACGTCGGCCTCAATCTCTTCTAAGCTACAAGACAAAGTGTTTGTACATGATTGTTCCTCATCCCAAATTGAAATCATTTGAATTGAATAAATAAACTTTTATCAGTGACTTATTATTACCCGTATGCATTATGGCATCCAAATGATTAGAAATAACAATAACATAATGATTAACAAATACAAGCAATTAGAATGACTGCCCTTGTGCACCATCATCACTTTCAAACAGTGCTTCTTGATGCATGGGACGACGGGTAAAGGCACTTGAGGCCAGGATCTCTTGCAAAAGGGTAGGCGCAAAGGTCATCTGTTCTTCAGCATGGAGATTTCCAGCATCAATCTCTTCATCGTCCAAACCCAACGCTGTTTCAGTACTGGCATCGCTACCAACTGCTTGTACATCGTCGAGAAGGCCTGCCAAGTGAAGCGCTTTGCGAATACGCTCAGCATGCTTCGCAGCATGGCTCGCGATTGCACTGGACAGTTCATGCATGACGTCTAATGTGCCTGGTGTGACTTCTGACAGGTCATCATCGAAACACACGGCAGTGTCGTTTTGCAACTCCTCATCCTGCCTCCTTCCTTCAAAGATCTAAAGAAAATTGTAAAGAACGATATAAATATGCTTGCGGGCTATTAAATACCTCATAATCAGGTATGATTCTGTTCTGTTTGTCATCATGAATATCGCCTGCAACGAGTTCTCGTCGATCGTCCTTACTAACAAATAGCTGAGTCGGCTGAATATCTTCACAAGCAGCAACAGTTTGGCCTTCCACATTATTGGTTCTACTCTCGAGAATACCGACTGCTTCCTTCAGTGATAAAAGCACTTCCACGGGGACATCATTAAGTGATGTAGCCAATTGAATTCTATAAATTTGCATTTTTGCAGAAGCAACTGTACACATACACATCCAACATACCTATCGGCAGCGATAAACACGTGCACCTTGGCCTTCATGAACAGAGCATCGGAAGTAGTCAATATATCCGGGACTGCTGGTTTACTTTTTCGTTCTTGTCCATTAGGGCAATTCCACTGCAAAACAAAAAGGTGCGCAGCTAGCTTGAACGTGTACAGCACACGTAAAAAATGACGCTTAAGCCAAATAAAAACAGCCGCAGAAGCAGTTTCAGAGCATAGACAGGCTTTCCTTTCGTTAGCTTCATCCGAGAAGCACGTACAAAGAGTCAGTCGACGAATCGATAGGGCCAAAAACTGGCTGGCTGACAAGAAGACGATTGTTCGAAGAGTCTAAATGGATCGAGTATTAGCTAACGTCACTCTAGATTTCTGCCCTAGACCAATGTCATACTTAAAGAACAACACAAGTATCGAAACAGATAGGAGTTCATGACTAAAGCTGACAGAAAATGCTACCTTGAGTGAGTTAAAGTCGATGAATTTCTCCAAGGGTGCATTTCCCTGGCCTACTAGTGCCGCTGCTTCGTCATGTAGCACGGACGTCCAGAGCATATTTCGCTCTCTTCTGGAATAAGATTGCAGCTGGAAAATGAAGAACATATTGCAAAGACATTACCTCGTAACGACGAGTTTCTCACTCAAGGATTCAAAACAATTATAAGTCTCCCGAAGAAGAGATATCAGCTTCAGACGTTCTTGTTTCATCACCAACATGTTAGATGTTTGTTTGTCGACACTAAATTAGTTATAAAATAAATAAACACAGCTATGGGGAGAAACTTACGCAAATACTGCATCATCTGTCAATTTCATCAGACGAATAAAATTGACAACTGCACGGTCGAGTCTTGTACTGCACTTGGTCAACAGATAGAACCCAAAGGCGGTCAACAGGAATAATGAGATATAGGCGATGAAAGTGAGGCAGAAAGCATATGGCAAATAATACGCAAAGATCGGCGCAATTGCGCAAGTCCAGAACCACACTTTCAATTCACTGGGATTCTTAAAATCGATATCTTCCATCATCATTTGATCTTGTTCCATGATTAATCCTAGCGAAAGACAGTGTTCAGCTGCCCACTTACGGACCAGCAACAGTGGGATGCTGAGAAGCATGGTTCTTGGGTACGCAAGCTGAAAACAGTGGAGATCATTTTCTTATCAATCGTGACAGTGACAAATGCAAGCAAAGAAATTAGAACAAACGCGCAGCACTCGTGCAACTGAAAAATTGTAACTGAAACTCTCATGCAACTGATAAACAACATCTGTCTAACCGAGAGCTCACGCGGATCGCTTCAGGACAATGTGATCCGACCGTCTAGCACGTAAATCTACATGTAGACTCACACATATACCGAAACTGATCATACAGTACTTCCGCGACTGAACGAAAACACAAAGAACAATAACTAAATTTTATTGTAGCTACATTTTGACAAAGTCGCACATGTCGTTATCCTTCAAAGTCGAATATGTCGCTATCATGCAAAGGCACATATGTCGCTATTGTCGACTGTTAGCAATCTGCCAGACAGCATTTGTCTGTACGTATCCGAAACCAAACATATGAAAACTTTATGTTTACTTTGTAAGATATTCACATTCGCTGTGTGTGGCCTCTTTGTACTGCTTGCACGGCGGCTCGCTTTGCCAATCCGCGCCCGAGAAATGGTGACAACGCATCATTTGCGCGCATAGCCTCGTTAATATATATATATATATATATAAAGCTGTATATATAAGGAATATCAAGTCGTAAATTTACATGTGTCTCTGGTGCTCAGACTCATCGATGAGCATGCGGTATGCAACGACATTTACTGGATCGGTTTCAACGGAATGCATACATGTGAAGTAAAAAAGGAGATGCTCACCGCCTCCAAATCCGCAGAATTTTGCGAGTACAACATCCCTCAAATGAACCCATCAATTTATTGTCACAGCTTTTAGATGTTGCGGCCCTACCGCAAAACGTGCTGCACAAGTCTCTCAAACACTCAATATTCGCGTATACGGTGTACGGGACTTCCGTTCACTTTAAATGGATTTTTTCATTCATTGATGAAGTATACTTTCCCTTTATGTTGATTCTGAAACGTTTCGACGGGGCTCCGTACTCTGTTTGAACAACCTGGCTCATTTCCAATCTACTTAGTTCAGTTCTAGGATGTTAAATGTATCGTACTATATCGCTTCCCAAGACACATGTAATCTTTTACACGTTTTGTAAAGAAAAACGGATTAACAAATGATCACCGAAAAAACTGAAAACCACTTGGGAGGTACGTGAACTGTCCCCCTCGGATCCGGGCGACACGTGGTGTGTAAGTACCTAAGTGTGTAAGTATGCGAACGCGCGCAAGATTACCGGCGAATGCTGGGTATCTGCAGAGAAACAAGCGGAGCAA
>JADLIF010003028.1:0-10161 GCA_016648015.1 Steinernema khuongi | reverse complement strand
CTACTGTCTGATTCTCTTCTCTTCTCAGGATTCTGAGTACTTCGCCCTTCTTGTCTCCTCCTCGCCTTCTGCTGCTTCTGAAGTTGCTCCATTCTCACAAGCTGAAGTGGGTCATCTGCCTCCTCAGTGTTTCCGTACTGAATCTTCGCCGTTCTCATGTCCCGGAAGCCAAATTATCAGGCTGAGCTTCTGGAGTGCTTCCTTATCTTTCCCCAGCAGTCAACGGTGTCCTTTCGGGTCGATTCTTCTGAAAACGAAGATTTGACGAATTCAAACCCGCATATCGCTACTGTTTGTCGTTTATAGGAACAGCGATCGACAAAGAGTCGGTTCGGCGTCAACTTCTGAACTTCGGCTGCCGATCTTCTTGACGGAGATTCCGAATTCGGCTTCTTTTCATGTTCTCCCCTCTTTTTGCGTCGTGTCCTAAATTTGAGCGCAAACGTCCGCGTTCGTGTCCCCCATTCTTCTTCACCACAAACGGACTTATCTTCTTCTCCTCCCGTACGCCTCCTTATCGTTGCCATCGTTCGAGCTTAGCACGTTCGTATTCCATCTATATCTTCGTGAAACCTGTGCTTCCTTGAAGGAGGCTGACTATTCGATTCCGCGCCACGCGTTTGCCCTTTCCGATTCGTCATAAAGATCACCATTTCAGCGTCCGTAGATGTCCATCTACGATGTCTTCATAATCAACCGGGCCGGCAGTCTCATCTACGACTACTCGACGAAGGCGGAGATCCAGAAGATCGAGAAGACCTTCTCCTACCCGCTCAATCTGGTCCTCGAACACATCGACCAGAAGGCGGTCGTCGTCTTCGGCAAGGATGACCGTATCCAGCTAAGGTTCGTCTTCTGCTTCTGGCCTGGGGTCCGACTTTCCAAATCTTCCAAGTGGAAATGATACAGGGAGTCGCTCCATCGCTCCAGTGGATCGATCCATTAAAGTGATGGACCCTATCACATATCTTCCACCTAGAAGAACTTCTTCCATAAATGCAGCCCCTTCAGATCCATTCTCTTTCAGGTATTCCGTTTCGGCCATCAACGGCCAACCCGTCCGCCAATGCCGCTTCACGACGGTCGCCGAAGACGGCACTGAGACCGAGCACAACGCCATGGAGTACCTGAGCAAAGCCGAGAACTTCCCGATGGACCTCACCTTCTCCCCTCCTACCGTAACCCAAAACGAGAAGATCATCCTGTCCAGTACGTTCCACTCCCTGTTCGCCATCGCCGCCCAGTTGAGCCCTATGCCGAAGAGCTCGGGAATCGAAGTCCTGGAGACGAATCAGTTCCGGTGAGCTTGGGTTACGGTACTTTTGATGACATCTCTCCTACTTGCAGGTTAAACTGCTTTCAATCGGTGACCGGCGTGAAGTTCATCGTGGTCGCCGCGCTGAACGCCAGCCAGAACCTGGACGCGCTGCTCCGCAAGATCTACGAGCTGTACGCGGACTTCGCCCTCAAGAACCCCTTCTACTCCATCGACATGCCCATCCGCTGCGAGCGCTTCGACGAGGCGATGGTGGCGCTGGTGTCCAAGGCGGACTCGGGGACTCCGGTGTTGAATGTGTAGCGCGTGTTTGTAAATAATCGTCGGGTGGTAAATTATTTATTGAGCATTTGCGTTTGCGTCCTCCGGTCGGCCGTTCCGTGCATACTTGATGGAGCCAAGCAGATGGTGACGTTCTTTTCAGATGGTAGCTGACCTGTCGAAGATCGACGGCCACATGGGCCACATGATTATCTCCAACGGAGCGATCATAAAGGTGAGTTCTTAGTTGTCTGCTACTTGGTGGCCTTATCCACTCCTCCTTGGAAGGTAATGCCTTTTGGAAGCCAAATTCTGGAGCCTGAGAGCCAGAACCTCAGGGGATTCCGTAGGAAGGGGTCGACAGAGGGTTCTATGATTCGATTCTTCTTACCTAGCTGCCTACTTCCTGGCGGGCTCGTCGACCCCTCCCTAACTATACGACCCCATTCTCTTCTTATTCGAGCTAATGGGGCGCCTAGTCCTTAATGCAAACAAGAATCGGTCCTTCCATAATCCGATTGCCCGACTTCTCTAAAAGTGACCTTTTCAGTCCAGCGGAGACTTGGCCAACAAGGAGGCCCTCGTGCCCCAGATCATGAAGATGCTCCACCTGGGCGGCGTCAGTCCGACCGCGCTGCCAGAAGCGTCCTGCAACCTCATCAACGTCACCTACTCCACCTACTTCTTGAGCATCGCCTACAGCGGCCAGAACATCTACGTCGTCAAGCGGAAGCGCTGAAGTAGCTCCTAGAGCGCCTCTTTGTACATGTTTACGTGTATTATATGTAAAGCAGATTTATGGAAGGCAAATGGATATGCGGCGCGGTCAAGAAGCTCACGAGGACTTCGGCTTCCCCTTCTCCTCCTCGTCCTCTGTGAGGACCTCGTTCTCTTCAGGGACTTCCACGTGGCAGGCCTCGTTGTCCGCCGTCCGCTTGAGTTTGTAGAACACGGAGAGCAAGAAGGTGATGTAGAAGCCGGAGATCATGAAGGGACTGATGTGGTTGTGGCTGTAGATCGGCTCGCTGCCCCAGTGGCCGTAGACGTTCAGAAGGAAGAAGAAGCCTTGGGTCTGAAGTAGGTTCAGTTGTTGAGGTGGGATCCACCGCCATCCTACCATAACCCTGGACGCCACATAATCCTTCTGGTGCTTGACGGTGAAATTGGGCGCGGCGACGGAGACAACTCCGGCGAAGAGCGCCCAGATGCCGAACTGGCGACAGAACAGGTTGTGCATCGTGTCCACGGCGAACTCCCGTTTGAACTGAAGTGGGTGGTTACGGTAGGTCATGGGAAGGTTGGGAGATCTGGAGCTGTGATGATCCAAGGCAAGGAATTGAAAAAAAAACGTTTCAATCCTTCAGAGGAACTTCAGATCCACAATTTCGCAGATCCTGGCCTGTTGAGCGGCATGAAGGGACCACGGATCTCTGACTACGGTATCTCTGGCTATTCATTATGGGAAGAAGTCATTGAACTGAAGTGGGTGCCTACGGTAGGTCGTGGGAAGGTGGAGAGATTAGGAGATGTGATGATCCAAGGCGAGGAATGGGACTGTGACACTTAAGTCCTTCAGGTGACCTATCCCTGACTACGGTATCCCTGGCTATCCATGGTGGCTACGGTAGGTTAAGGTTATCGAATAGGCCTCTCGGAAGGGCTTGGAACTTAAGGTTAAGGTTATTGGAAGGGCTTGGAACTTTGAAGGAGCATATTTCGATGCATAGGCGTCCCACCCCTGACTACGGTAGCCTACCACGAGTTTGAGGACGTGGCCCGGGAAGGCGTAGTTGAGCAGAGTGTAGATGAAGGCCATCCCGGCGTCGAGGATGAAGAAGTTGTCGACGTTCGGCGGGAGTCCCTCGATGCAGCGCTGCGTCCTCTGGCAGAGGAGGTTCACCTCGGTGGACGAGGTCCGCTCATGCTTGTAGGCGCGGTAGATCTCCGTGAGCATCCAGAGCGCCGTGAGCACGGGGGCGCAGTAGAGGTACTTGAAGGGCTTCCTTCTTATTTAAGCCTCTCTCGCTCGCTCACCTGGTCAGAGGGCTTGAGGCCCTTCTTCTTGGACGAGTTCACGTAGTAGGCGATGAAGAGCTGCGTGAAGAGGGAGAAGAAGGCGACGAGCGCCTTCGCGAAGGGAACCACCGGGTCGCAGCGGAGGGGCTCCTGGTGGATACGGTAGAGGAAGAAGGCGAAGCCGAGGTGGAGGGGGCCCTCGAAGCGGAGGAGGAAGACATGAGCCGCGTCGAGGCTTCCCACGTACTGAAAGCCAGTGGTACTTGGAGGGGTGGCACAAGTGGCTCATGGAGAGGGTGACAAGTAGGTCCTGGGAGGGTCGTGTCCCAGAGCTATAGGGTCCCCTGTTTCGCATTCCCAACCCTGTCACAGGATCCCCTTCCCGCGGCGCCCTTCTGGTTCTGTCGCGCTCCAGTTACGCGCCACGACCTCGAAAACCCGTTCCTCCTTGACTCACCGAGGGTCCGTAGAGCAGCCGAGGCCAGAAGAGCGTGGCGAGACCGAGGAGCGTGTGGAAGCCGATCTGGAGCCAGCGTCTCCGGGTCTCCAGACGCGTGAGGGAGGCGACCAGAAGCGCGCCGAGGCCCCAGAAGGGGAGCGCGGCGGACGGCGACACCGCGGCGAGCATTGGACAAGACTGACATCCGCCCGGAGGTCAGGCTGGCCCTCCGGTCGATGGATCGATACGGCGACGCGCACCCCGCTCGGATCCCGCCACGAAGGCACAGTGCTTTATTTGCTGTCCGGGATTAGCCTCTTGTGACGCCAAGTGGTCATCGATTGGTGGGCTGGCGGTGACCGTTCGTAAGTCGGGAGAGGTGCTCAAGGGGGAGGGCTTCATTGGATCTGAGGGCCTTCTTGTGAGCTTGTCTTCACGACCCGAGGGTCTTCTATGGCCCATCGTCGTTGACTTCTGCTTCCGATATTCATGCCCTTCAGCCCCATTGACCGGAGGAGGAGGGGTGCTCCCTTACAGATTACATTCCCTCTTGGGATCTCCTTGCAAGCCTATCCTATCGTTCCCTTGTCGTTAACTGTTACTTCTAACCCACATACTCTCCACGTCTGACCCCTCCCTTCTAGAACGGGGAAAGAGGAGGGTTTAGGGGGCTCTTGCTGCTGGAATTCATCTTAGAACCCTCTTGTGAGCTTCTCCTATCGTTTACACCCTCCATATAGTCAAACCGCAAATGATGTTCCAGTACTCCCGCACGGAACACGGACTGACTGATAACGTTCCACCGTTCGGACGTCTGGACATATCAGTGTTCAGTGCTGATTTTACGCCATACATTAGGAGTTTAATAGGACATTATGCTTCCAATCGATTCACAAAGAGCTCTTCTTATAAGTAATCGAAAATTGAAGACAAAAATGTCTTTCCATAGAAAATTGCTTCGCATTTTTAGATTTGGCCATTTCACGCAAATCGCCACTACAATTTTATAGAGTAGCAGCTGGCGGACAGAATGAGCCCAATAGCGCGCCGAATGCTGCGATATGTCAAAAGTTTTAGTGGAATGAATGTAGTGAATCTTAACGAGCAATTGGTCAAATTTTCGTCGTTTTTCCATGATTTTTTGTGTGGAGCACCATTTGGGTAACGACTGTATGCGATATCTGTTCATAGCTCACAAACGGAGTTGCAAATCATACGAGTAGCACGGGCAATCCACGTTTTGTCCTAAAACTTTGACCAGACAGTACAAGTTTCTATGAGTCTACACTTGTTCGACGCGCCGCATCAATATCTACAACTTTGTAGTGGGGATTTCTAAATGATTGCCTAAAACGCGAAAAAAGTACGATTTCCCCTATATCGTCTCCAAAAATGTATGGGGGAAAGAACAGTTGAATTTTGTACATGGTCCCGCCGCGGAGCAGGCACTGGAACGTCGTTTGCGGTTTGACTATACCAGTGATATCGACTTGAGGCTCGATGCTCGGCTCAACTGTCGTTTCGGGACCATCACTGCTCCACACCGTTGTTAAGGATCACAATTGGAAATGTAAAATATATGGAAATGAAAATATGGCGTCCAGCAAACATGACCAGGCATATTGAAGTTTTAACCCTTTGATTCCTTCGCGAACCGTAGTAGGCTGCTAAGGTCCCTTTCGACTATCTAAAAGCTGTATTGTCCGCTGGGTCCCTTTGTTACATTTCATTTCGGCCTATCCTTAGAGACTATGGAGGTCCCCGAGCTTTAAAACCATCAGCAGAGGGAAGGAGGGGTGGGGTGAGGGGGCCCTTGCTGCTGTAATCTATTTTAGAAGCTTCTTGTGAGCTTCTCCTATCGCTTACACCCTTCATACCAGTGATTTCGACTCGGACCGGGTCGTACGACGTCGTGGGTGGCTCAAGTGTCGCTTCGGGACCAAGGATCACTGCTTCACACCCCAATTCACCCCCTCTGGAACGCATCCAAATTGCTCATTTTATTTTCTGCCCGGAAAATCAGTTATAAATTAATCTATATATTAATATGTGTTAAATAATAAATTACTATACAAGGGAATTTAAGGTACCATCGGTAGGGATATAGTGGATACAGAGGGCGTACGGTAGGCGGGGGTCGAGGAGGGCTGAAAGGCGCACAGAGGAGGCGTAAAAGCAGCTAAGATAGAATGTACAGGGGACTACGAGTGTCTTCTAGCGTACTCTCGCGAAAGATGTCCGGCTGATATAAACCACTTGATGATATGCAAATGCCTCGAAAGAAGGAAAGAGGAGCTCGGCCCTGCCGAGGGGAACAAGTATATATAAACAGGGGCGTAATACTTCGATAGTCGGGTCCCGTGTGGCTTCGCTGACGAGCGACGGCTAGAGGAGGAAGAGGTTGGCGAGCGAGAAGGTCAGGATGACGACGAGCACGCTCCAGGCGATGGCCATGTGCTTGTCGCCGAAGAGGCGGTAGAACCAGCCGAAGCGCGTCCTGCGGCCCACGAACTTGCTCTTCGACGGCGACAGGAGCTTCGCGTCGTCCAGGGGCTCCTCGGCCGGCTTCGGTGCTTCGGGGAGCACAGCCACCGGCTTCTTGCGGGGCGTGCTTGAGGGAGTCCGCGAGAAGACCTGGACGGGCGAGGAGAGCGAGGTGCTCTCCTCGCCGTCGAAGACGCGCACCACCAGGACGCGCGCCTGGTGCGCCGCGTTGGAGTTCGGCAGCCGGAAGGAGAAGGACGTGCTCAGGCCCTCGTACACCTGAAGCAGGGAGTCAGAGGGCGTTCTTGTGTAAGGGTGTCGTCGTGGGTGGTCGACAACCCTAATCCTGGACACTTACCGTCTTCCAGGTCTCATGTCTCTCGGAGAGGAGCTTCGGGGCGCACTGGAGCCGGTAGAAGATGTCAGCGTCCTCGCCGGCGCACCGCACCGGCTGCCAGTCGATCTGGAAGAGTCCTTCCGCGACCTCGGAGACCGAGGGGGAGCCGCGGACTGGCGGTGGCGGCGAACGCGTGGTTTGGAACTCGGCTACTGGAGACCAGGGTCCCGGCGCGGAGCGGCGGTTCCTGGAGGCGCGGATTCGGAAGCGGTAGGAGCTGAGCTCGCTCAGGTTGCGCACCTTGCAGGTACGGTAGTCGCCTGGAACGGTTTAGATGAGAGAGGTCCACATTCCCTATACCGTACCTTCGTAGACGGTGGAGAAGGTGCCCGCCTCGTTCTCCTTCTCCACGAAGAAGTAGAGGGCGGCGCCGTGGGTGGGCGAGTCGGTCTCGGCGTTCTTGGTGGTCCACTTGAGCTTCAGCTGGTTGGAGGAGGCGGCCAGAAGCTGGAGTGTGGGGGGCTCCGGAGGGAGCGCCTCCGTCTCCAGGTCGAAGGAGCCGGACTTGCCTTGGCCCACGGAGTTGGTGGCGCTGACTTGGACGCGGAACTCGGACGCCGCCAGAAGGCCGTCGAGCGAGGCGACCACCCGGGAGTCGTCCAAGAAGCTGAGCTGGTGGAGCTGGAGCTTCTTCTTAGTCAAGAGCTGGGGTTTCGGAGCCGAAGAAGTCGTTTTGGGAGCCCGGCGCTTGGTGCCATCCTCGGAGGCAGGGGCGCTCGAAGTGGATATACGGTAGATGTGAACACGGTAGCCGGTGATGGGTGCTCCGTTGGATTCAGGGACGGTCCAGCTGACGGAGGCGGTGTCGACGCCGACGGACTCCAGGTGGAAGGCGGACGGCGCGCCGGGAGCCTGGGCCGGAGCCCTGTACTCCAGGGGCGCACTTCGTTCCGAGACGCCGCCTTCGTTGACCGCCGAGACGGCGAAGAGACACGTGGCCCCGGGACTCACCTTCTCCAGCGAGAAGGAGGGCTCCGCGCAGGAGCCGAGCGGGGCGAAGTCGGAGCCGGAATCCAGCCTAGAAGGAGAGGGTCAGTGGATTCTGGGAGGGTAGAATGCTTACTCCTTGCAGAAGATACGGTACTCGCTGACGGGGGAGCCGTTGTTCTTGAGGGGCGCCGTCCACTCGAGGACAAGGCGTTCCTCCTCGGAGTCCTCGAGCTTCTCCTGCTCGACCACCCTGAGGTTCAGGGGCGGCGTGGGGGAGTGGGGCAAGGAGCAGGCGCTCCCGATGGCGCTCCAGGCTCCTTCGAAGCGGTTTCCGTCGATGTCGACGATCACTCCGCGCACCCGGAGCTGCACGTGCTCCACCGGCTTCAGCTTCTCGATGACGAAGCGTGTCTCCAGGCCTGGGATACGGTAGATAAGGCAGGGAGGACCTCTAGGAGTACCTGAGTAGATGATGATGGGCTGGGAGTCGATGCGCTGGAGCTCGAAGAGGAGCGTCGAGCCCCCAGAAGGCGCGACGCGCTCCACGTTCTCGCAGGCCCAGTGGACGGTCATCTGGTTCCAGGAGACGTCCTTGATCCCGGGGGCCGAGCACACCGCTAGCTCCTTCTTCTGGGGCTCAGAAGGCGCCGAGGAGGAGGAGGTGGGCGACGCGGAGAGAGGCGCCTCGCTGCTGGGCGGCTCCGAGGGGATGCGTGGGGCCAGCTTCAGAATGTCGCTCCAGGAGCTCCGGACGCCTCTTCGGAAGGAGGCGACGCGGAAGAGCGCCGCGTTCCAGCCAGGAGACGTCTCGCCTACAGTATGCGTGGTGGCAGAGCCGCGGAAGCAGGGTTTCCACTCGTCGGACTCGGCTTCGGCGCACTCAAGAAGGAAGGTGACGTCGGCTCCGGGGCCGGAGTACTTCCAGGCGACGGTGAAGAAGGAGGCTCCTCTGGCCCCTCGGGAGAGGAGTTCCCGGAGGGCGAAGGGCGCTGGCGGGGGCTTCGGACTCTCCTGGTGGTGCGGGGCTCCGAGCTTCGGAGGCGGCGCTCCGTTCGGGACGCCGTTGGCCCCGAATCCGGTGCGGACGGAGACGGGGTCCGAGCGGAGCTCCTCGCCCTGCACGGTCAGTGCCGCCAGTCGGAATCGGTATTCGCAGCCCGGGAGAAGGTCGTTGACGACGACGCTGCTGGACGCGTGGCTCGGTCGCTCCGAGGAGCACACCCTGTAGTTGGCGGAGAAGGAGTCGCACATCTCCACCCAGTAGGCCGAGAGCTCGTCCGGGTTAGGGGCCCAGCCAAGGCGCACGGAGCGCGCTGAGGGAGGTGCGAGGACCTTTGGCGGCGCCAGGTGTCGGAGGGTTCCCGGCACGCTTGTCTGAGCGAAGAGGTCCGTCGAGGGGGGTCCCCGGCCGAGGGAGTTCGCCGCGTGGATCCGGACTCTGTAGGTCGTGCCGGGCTCCAGGCTGTGAACCTTCACGTGCTCGTGGTGCGTGTCGAAGCTGATCTCTGCGTTCTCCGAGTCGCCCTGAAGGAGCAGGGTTACTGTAATCCCGGGATATGATGGGAAAGAAAGGCTGAAGGCAGCTACCGTAACCCAAACACACCTTGAGGACGTGGATGGTGTAGGAGCGGATGGGGAGGCCGTTGTCGATGGCAGGGCCCCAGCTGAGGGTGAACCAAGTAGGTCCGCGGTGGATGAGGCGGATGTTCATCGGAGGGTCGGGCACCGAACTCTGCGTCCGGAAGACCAGAGGCGCCGTCGGCTCTCCGTAGAGCCCGCGCTCAAGGAGGTTCGCCCGGCACGTGACACAGTACTCCCGGCCGGGGTTCAGGCCTCTCAGGGTGAGCTGGTTGTTGCCGCCGTTGGACTGCAGCCTGCAAGAGGGAGAGCATAGAATACAGTAGGCGTTAAGCATCAACGTGTGTGGCCCAGACTCCCCTACAAGCGATCCCAGGACCTACTTGAAGTTGCTGACGCAGATGCGCGACTGTCCGAGCACCTCGTACAAGGAGACGTCGTAGGTGAACTCGCTGGCGTCGATGTGTGGGAAGGGGCCCCCTGAAGAAGAGGCCTCTGACGTGTCGAGACCCTCCCAGCAGAGGCGCGCCTCCCGCGATGAAACGAACGAGAGTTTCGGCGGACTGAGGCCACAGAGCCGCTCCTTCAGCTTGTCGTTGTCTTCGGACTCAGAGCTCCTTGTGGTCTCCTGAAACACGAGTCGTCAGCATCTACTTGGAATAGGCCTGTGAATCATCGTTTGATGCATCACATTTTGGAGGGTCGTGGACAGAGGATAAGAAGCAGGTAAACAAGACTTCATAACTCCCGGAATCCGCCATTGAATAGGCTACAATCTGC
>JADLIF010003025.1:0-52019 GCA_016648015.1 Steinernema khuongi | reverse complement strand
TTTCAAAAATAATTCGGGGAGATGGCAATTATAAATTGTCATTTGTGACTATGTGCACCGAGATCTATCAAATGCACCCACTCACAAAATTCGGAAAAATGGCCGACTCGCGAACATTGCTCGTAAGGTAATCTCCCAATAATAATTTAAGTAAATCGGTTACCGAAAACTGAAATATTCTACGAAATAAAATGTTCGCTTGGTTGCATATTGTTCTGTAAACAGCCTTTAATGAATGGGATATTGTTACGCGGCCGTTTAGAATACAAAACGTTTTAAATTTTAATATGGGACCTTTTAGAAAACTAACATCATACCTTAACCGGTGTTAAACCCAAACTGTTTAAAAGCGACAAATTCTGTTTAATTTGGATATGAATAAAAGAATATAACAATATAACAAAAAAAAGAAAATCAACACCGACAAAAACGTTATTGAATGTGGACGCGAATGACGTATGAAAACGCAAATGTGGACCATCACAGTCATATTTCAAAAGTACCGACCTGACTTGTTTTGCTGACAAATCTTCTTGACTGGTCTATTTTTCCAGTGCTTTCGGTTTCCGGTATATGACTAACATTTCTAATGCTTAGAATGGATCTGATCAGACTACCAATAGTAGACTAATCAAAACAAGCCATTCAGTGTTACCACTGCCCTCCACATTGCTGCAAAAGAAGGCCATGACGAGCTTATCGAGCTGCTGCTCAGTCAAGAACTGACCATCGATAAAGTCAACGAGAAAGGACAGACATGCCTGGACATAGCGATCTCCAAAAACAACAGGTTCCTTTCATTGTAAACCTTACGTATATTCGAAATTTAGCCGCGCCGTGAAAACCATATTACAGTCGCCTGCCTGGCGAAATGTATTGCGCGTGTGTTCCGGTGGGCGAAACAGCAAAATGCGCTCTACACCAATGTGTAAATTAATCAAGGAGATGCCGGACATGGCTAAGATTGTTTTTGACAAATGCATGACGTAGGCCTAAAACTGAGAGTTCGCCGAGAACAGTCGTACCTTGCAGCCCGACGGTGGACAAAGAAGGAAAAATCAACGGCATGGAGATGGACTACGAGTTCATCAACGACAGCTATGTTATGCAAGCTACTTGTGACAGTGAAAATTGCAAAATGACGGAAAAGTATCCCTACGAGGATGACGGGAAACTGAAGAAGGACGCTGTTCTAAATAACAAAAACTACGACAATGTCATCAAAACTCATCCACTCCAAATTATGGTCAAGTCGGAGAGGATCGATCTACTTAAGCACAAACTCGTTGCGAGCCTCATTCGACACAAGTGGAACACATACGCCCGATACGTGTACTACACAGCACTGTTTTTCTACATTGTGTTCTTGTCTTCATTCACCATTTATGTTTCCAACACTTTGGCACCGTTTAACGCTATGGAACAGAATTCAACTTGGACCATAACGGGAAGTTTCGACGAAAAGGAATGCGCACATTTGTCGGCAAGGAGGTCGTGGTACTTGGATGTCTTCAGGGATCTTACCATGTTTTTAGCCATATGCCAGATATTCAAAGAGGTAAGCCGTTTCGCACTCAAGCGGAATTGGAAGCCGAAAAATGTAGCCGAAACCACCCCGTGTTGAATTTAGGCATATCAACTCTTTAACCGCATGTGGCGATATTTTAACATTGAAAACTGCTTTGAAGTGTGCCTCTACGTGGGTTCCTTCCTCGTCTGCTGGGATGTCACTCGTTGCAACCAGCTCACCGGAATTCGTCTGGTGAGGCCCGACATTCACGTTTGCTTGGCACACACGACCCTTTTAGCAATGGCAATGGATGTTGGCTGGTGTTATGATATTCTGCGCGTGGATTAATCTAATACTGCTTATCCGGAAAATTCCGCGGTTTGGAATTTACGTCGTAATGGTTGTAAACACCATTAAGACGTTCTACCGCTTCTCGTTGATCTTCGCATTATTCATCATTGCCTTTTCGAGCGGATTCTTTGTTATACTGCAGAATAAGGTAATTCTTTCTGAGACGTTTATGAGAAGGAGAATGACATGATACAAGAACACAATTATTTGGCTACTAAATGTGTTATTTTGAACCAGACTTGCAAGGAAGAGTACTTCCTACCTTTCATATTAGGTTAAGTTCCTTTTTGACGCAAGAAAGCACACAGGTCACTCATGTCATTTCAACAGGGAACCATCGCAACTGTATTGTTATTTTTAGCCAGAATTCTCAAGCTATCTGCCCAGCTTCGTTAAGACCACTGTGATGATGATAGGTGAATTTGAGTACACATCCATATTTTATGAAGAACAAGAGGGTGTCCACGAGTCACACTTGTTCGGACGGCCAATTGCTCACGTCATCTTTATGGTTTTCATGGTGGTTATGAACGTTATTCTTATGAACTTGCTGGTAAGCATGAGATCTGCGTAACGTTTACCACTGCGACTCTTCGGTATAGGTTGGTTTGGCCGTCGACGACATTAAAGGTGTACTGGAAAGAGCCGAGTTGATGAGACTCCGGATGCAGGTGCAAACTATCGTCGATATCGAGAGAGCTCTGCCCGACTGGGTTCGCCGACGAACTCACCGAGGAAAGGAGGCTCTGTACACCAACAGCAAGAAGCCGGCCTTCAATAACAGTTTTCTGCTGAATTGTTGGAGGTACATGGGGTACAGTAGGGCTGAGATAGAAGAACTTCAAGAAGAGGAGTACGATGAATACGGCGAGAAGACCGATGTGGTGAGTGACAGGAAAGGGTCGAACTTCGCTAATGAACATTGAAGGTCATTCTCAATCAAAATCGAAACATGCGCGCCCTCGAAAGTATCTGGAAGAGTGTAAGGGAGATGTCCGATGCGATGGGTCAGGCTCACGAGCGAATGAATAGACTACAAGACAAGACAGACAGGATAGAGAACCTGCTAACCAAGTTACTTGAGGACAAGGAAGGCTGCCATCGTGTGAAGTCCTTGCAAGATTTGAGGGAACAGTCATAGCAGCTATTATTGAACTCATAGAAGAGAGCCTTACACCGCTTTTATTGTTAAGAACAATATTTCTAGTAATAATTGTAATAAAATATTCCACAACTTGATTGTGTTGTAACCGCGAGACAAGAAAAATATGGCTGTCATGTGCCTCGCATGGTGAACGAACTCAATAAACTTCCGAACACGAATATTGCGCATTTCGCAAAAGTCAAAATGACTTTCAATATCTCCCAGAAATTATTGCGGTTCCTGGGAAGCTAAGTTTTGGCCCATGTAGTATTGTACAAACTAAGCTCACCTAAAACTCCAAACTATTTGCGGATGATGAACGCTGGTCACCATGATAAATCGAACAGAGGGAGTAGAAAAAAGTAAGCCGCTGAAACAATCCGATGATAACCGTTAAAGGCCACCAGGTGATGATGGACGACGTGCTTAATTCGTGCTGTCGACAAACGGAAGTTCCTCCGAAACACTGGAAAACAGCTCGCGGTCGGATACCAGCAAAAACCGAGCCGAAGGACAGTCGTTTATCGTCGACAAATCAGAAGCGCACGAGCGGCGACGAGTCCGAGTTTTTCTTGAGTGACACTTCTGCTCACGCGTGAGGGTCGATCGGCGCGATTGCGCGTGCGCGAGCTCTGAGCGGGTTGTATTTCCACTGATCGTAATTTGTCACCGTCTGATGGCAATTGATCACGCAGAAGAGGCTGTGGTGCGGGCTCTTAAATAGAGGAGCAACGAGATGAACGATGCAGATATGAATGTCGATGACTTATGGAAGGAAGATGGAGATGGGTAGACGAGGAGAGGTGTTTTCAATTGGCGAAGATACTGTCCATCGTTTGTACGCGTGCGCCTTTCCGTGTTAGTACTGTACTTTGTATCTTTTGTGTTGCGAGGGGCACATGCACGTTTTACTTAAAAACAATGGATTAAAGAAAAGCCATTAAAGTATTTAAATGCCATTAATTATACAGTAATTAGATATCTTCTCTGTCGATGGCAATCGAGTAATACATTAACCAGTGTATTCTGAAAATATCCTACAAACTTTTCTGCTGTCTGCTTCGGCATAACGTCGTGTGGCCGAGCTCGAACATTTGCATTCTTAACAAAATAAAATCGTAAAGATGTACCGGGTTAAATTAAAATAAAAAATCAACAATAAATGTCATGATAAAAATTAAACTGGTCCTGAAAGTGTTCGCAGCACAGATGTTTTTAAATTTCAGGAAGTTTTTAATATTTTTCTCTAACGTTATAGTAAATCTGAAAATGATATGTTCAAATCAAAGTGGTTCTTTTTTTCAATATTTTTGTAGCACAGGTTTTTTTATTCTCAAGAGTTTTTTCATATCAAACAGCAATAGATAATTTTGTGTGTTGTGTGCAAATTACCTGAATCGATTTAATTCTGATTTATTTATTCGCTTTGTATAGGAAAAAAAATAAAGATACGGCAATTTGCTTAACGTGGGATGCTGCGTTATCGCCTCATTGTCAAATTTTTGCAAAAAATGTACCGACAAGAGCAGAATGCTCTGTTTTTGTGAAATTCTTGTAAAATGTAAAATGCATAAAATGCTTTAAATTTGTAATATTTGTAAAATACAAAATTTGTAAAATGCTTTAATCTACAAAATGCTTCGTAGAATGCTGTTTCTGTAAATAAAATGGATAACATTTCTTTGTGCGTTGCTTTCATCATTATTTCACGCTTTCATTAACAGGTGCTTCCGCACGGAAAAATCCATTATACAGTTCTCAAATTTAATGAAGCTTTTACAATTGCTAAGCTTTTTTTGCATTGCGTATTGATGCTTTTATAGTCATGCATAGTAAATGTTTTGTCCAAAAAATTGTGTGCAAATGTGCCAAGTTTAGTTCAACTTATTTTGCCAACAATATGCAAACAAATTATATTTGCCAATAATAGTATTCCTGCGATTATTTATTGTTCTACTCGGTATGTATTGTTTTCCTCTAAATAAGAGAGTTCATACACTACCGTAACGCATGCACAGTCATCGAAAAGGAGGTAGCGTAAATGAAGATTCATGGTTACGGTAGTCGCGACTAAATGCGGTTGGACATTGGCGCGAGCGGTTTGTGTAGCTCGAATTGTAACGACGGCGAACGATCGCAGCGTTCAAAAACTCGCTCTGGAACACCCATGTCGACAATTGAAGTTCGTCTGATTGATGAAGACTAATGCGGTTCATGTAAAACGGCTAATTTGAAAAATTGCAAACGCAGCGCGCAGCGGTGTTCTGTAATTTGTTATTGTCTCGCGCGCCCCTGTCCGGATGCAGACCGACTGACATTGTCAGACGAGATTTTCGGTGATGATCATTGAGAGTTCTTAAATGCAAAAGGTCGAAAAAACGATGGCGCACAGAAAAAAAACGAATTAAGTGAGCTGGTGAAGTGGAGGGTACGGTGGGCGAGCGAGTGAGCCGCGTCAAAAGTCATGTTTTACGCTTGCGCGCGCTCGGTCGGACAGCAAACGGTCGTTAGCATATCGGCGACATCAATCTAGCGCCCGAAGCATGCCGCCGCTCATCGACAGCTCCAGCTACCGTACTCTCACTGTCCACTACAGGCAGTCAAAATTGGAACTTAATGAAACAAACACATTGTGTCACGATGGTCGTCTACCCATTCGATGACGTTGCATCGCTGACGAGTACCTGATTTGAATCGGGTTACGGAAAATTGGAAAATTCGGGGGTGTTGATGTGGCTACGAGCGCTTGCGTTGTTTTCCAACGGTTCGTTGGCTTATTGACTGTCGGAGCTGAAAGGAGCGGCGCGGATCGGAACTATTATGAATAATTAAAAAGGATCTTTAAATAATTATGAACGCGTGGAGATCTGGCTGCCCAAAAGTTCCCCTTTTCCTATATTAGAATTATTATACTTCCTATGTGCAAATGTATACGAGCACTATTTAACTGACCATAGATCAGAAGTTTATTTATGGTGCTTTTTGGATAATGCATAGTTATTTTAGGAAGATTTTCGTAAAGCAATGATCTCACAGCTTAACTAACTAAAAAAACAGTTGCATTTTGCTTAGAAAAAGTAGATTACTGGAGTGAATATTTTCCGATCTTTTTCTCGATTGTCATTTTTTATCTCATTTTCCTAGCATTGCGACCTATCTGTGAGTTTATACACATGGAACTTTTATTGGTTTGCCAGGTACAAATGGTTTACCAGCAAATATATCCTTACGCTTGTAGGAAGTCTCTCGACTCGTAAAGATGCCACAGGTTACGGTATACCGAGAACCTGCCATCAAGGAGCCATTTAAATTTTATTTAATACCGTATCCGTCTGACAATACTCATAGACGATCGAATAAAAACTGTGCTAAATATGAGAAGTTCTAAATTTTGATAGACCTTTATCCCAAGAATTGTTTTCTGCTATTTTAAGAAACTTATGTCAGGTACATTGTTAGTGCATGCCAAAGCCCTTTACTGCCGCATATTGCACAATATTTTTTCAGCAACTTGTTGTTTGTTGTTACAGTTAGTGGTAACAACTTTGCTTGGCTCTCGGTTGTCTACATTTCCCAGAAGTCCTCGTTTAACTGCCTCTCCTCAATTTTTCACCGGTTCAACGATTGGTACTCGATGCCTAGCGTTCATACAACTCCTACTCACGACCCGCAAATTATCAGGCATTAACTGGCGAACAGTTTTTTGTGACAAAAAAGGAATTAGCGCGGAAATGCACGGCGACAAGTCGCGCGCGTGTCCGTTGAGTGTGCTGAGAGAACGCCGCCACCGAAGGACACTAATTGAAACGGTACTCGATTCCGTCAAGTCCGTCTTCGCGAATTGTGGCGACAGACGACCGCCGCTGCTGTGGTTCCACTGCTCTTTAGAACCCTAACCCGGAGCTTCGCTTCGCTCACTTCTGAACTTCTGTCGACCGCTTGTTGACTCGTGGCGTTGTTCCGCGCGGCCGACAGAGGGCGGCTCGCGACGGCGGCACTTACTCGGCACGCGTCAAACGCGCCCGGGTGGTCCATCGGCGCCACCTACTCCGCATCAATCCCTCTTCCACGGGACGTTCATCTGTCCTTGTCACTACGGTAGGGCATCTGATCAGACGTACCGCCGGCCACCGTGAGCGTCCCGCGGCTTGTGCAGCCGGTTCCCCTGTATTCGTTCGTTCTCCGCTTGTCCTTGCTTATCATCTACCGAGGTTTCCCTCATTCCAGACGGCTTGTGGTTCTCAGATGAGTTTGAAGCTCTCGGATGGTTCTTCTCAGAGAAAGGTTAGTTAACCCAGTTAAGAAGGATATTAGCCTCGTTCCACAGTTTTTCAAACTTTGGAGCATATTTTCATGTCAAAAGCATGGACGACATAAGATTCACGTCAGTCGTACAAGGCGTGCTTACTACGCAGTTTACTAGAGCTTACTACGCAATCAATTTTAGACGATAAGCTTAATCTTCCTTGTGACAAACCTTGATACAAACATATTTTTCCAAGATTTTACGAAAACTTTAGTGTTTTTTCTCATGATCACAGTCTGTGGTCAACATTGAAGTATTTTTTGCTTAGACCAAACGCGTTACCGATAGATGAGGACTCGGTTTCATGCTATGTAGGAAGTAGTAACAATTATAAATGAACATTGGCTTATTTTAATTAAATTAAAAGCTACGTTCGGGCTTTACTGTGCCCATAACGTCCACATTCTAGCGTTGGTTTTGAAGAGATAGCTCAACAAAGTAAGTAATTTTGTATTTTCTATAAATTTAGATTTTCTATAAAACTTTAAAATCTCTAGAGTTTAAACAAGATTCCGTCAAGTATTCCTTTGCTAATTTTTTGGCATCGTTAGTCATTTTCCTTCATGATCTCTCACAAAACCCCAATATTTGCTAAAATAGTGCAAATCTACTAAATATCTTCAGAGAGAGACCTTTTGCTCTGCACTTGCGAATTAACACATTTCTCTTGCTTGACCCGACCGTTTTCTTGCAATTTGTCTAATCAGAAACGATTAGCGCAAAACGTCCCTTTGCCCCTTTTTATCGTTGTCTTTTTTAGGCGAACAAGCCTCTCATGGAGAAACGGCGCCGCGCACGGATTAACCGCTGCCTGAACGAGTTGAAACAGATCATCATGGAGAAGTCCCGTGAACAGGTACGACTTATTAAATTAGTCACCTTGATTGAGTGCACTTTCCGTTTGCAGACGGCGGCCAGCCACACGAAGTGGGAAAAAGCTGACATTCTCGAGATGACGCTGGCATACATCAAGTCGCTTCAAGAGATGACGATCTCAGGTAGGCGCGAAAAAAAGCTCTTTCTCGATGCAAAAATTGAAAGCAGTCCTTTGTGTGTCATTGAGATGAGGACGCTGTTTGCGCAGGCTCGTCTCCGGCCTCGCGAGTTTGATGGGTTACCCGAGAGCCGAACGGAGACAACCGGTTGAATGCTTTCGGTGCCAGGATTCCGGTGGCCACTGCCTAGATGAATCAGCACGGATGTTGGGGGAGTAAGTCAACATGGCGCAGAATTGTCCGCTAGGGGTGCTAAGTCGAGTCAACAGGTGTGAGAGGGTAAAGGTTAACCCGACGTGAGACTGTTTGTTTGTCATGAAAAGAGCAAATTTATTTTTTCCACTGTTTAACAGAGTTTTAAAGCTGAACAAAACATTTGGATTGCCCTTTGTTTCAGCATTTTTAGCATAAAAAGCAATAGGTTCCGCAAAATGTGCAAAAGATATTGCATTTTTTTATAACATAAAATAAATGACTTAGACACTATTAAACCGTTTGAATACACGAAAATACTGTTTGCATAATATGCACTAAGATAACGTTTGACTTTAGATAAAGACGATTACTTCTACATTAAAATACACAAAAAAATAAACATTAAACGCGTACATAGAAATTTAACGCGTACGATATCTGGAACTGTATCTTAAAAACGTCCTACAGTATTTTTTGTAATAACCTTCCCTATAAAATGCTTATATTCGTTTAAATTTCCTTCTGTTGCGCGTCGCCTGCCAAAAAGATATTGCAATGTTCGTATTTCAGCCGACCAACAGTTCATCTCTGGATACCGAAAATGCGTCGAGCGAGTAGATAAGTTTACCGGATCTGGCATGTCGTCATCATCCATTGTCTCCTTGCTCCGAGAGGATACACAAAAAATGGAAGAAAGCACCGAATCCTCCCAGGTTCGTTTAGCGCATTTGCCAGTGGGATACTGTAGCTCGACACGAGAGGGTGTGTAAATGGGTATTTTATTGCCTCCGCGTTGATCAGATAACACCCGGTGAGGAATTACTCCGCTGGCGTGTGCGCACTTGACGAATACCGCCTGTCGCGGGGGTCGCTCCAGTCCATCGATATCAAACTTTACAGGATGCCGCCAGTAATACTGAATAATTTTTAATTTAACTTTTTCGGTTCGTAACTCTGAATATTTCATGTCAGAAGAAAACAAAGTAATTTATATGTTTTTGTTACGGTTCCCAACGACCCAATGATCTTCTATGCAGTAGTAAGTAATGTTGAGATATATCATACAGTATCATACAGATATATCTGAAATCATACAGTAAGTTAAACCAAACAAATCATACGACACATAATAAACTTATCTTCTTGTCCCAAGCTATTTTTGGTTTATCTTTTGTATTACCTTTTTAGTGAGTGTAAAAAAACCTATTCATGAAAATACACATTTAAACAATTTCCTTTTGTACCTTTTGCCCTGTTTTCCGGTAAGCGATATGATAACGATAATAGGGTGTGCTTAACTCTATATAAATAAAGTAGTAAGTAAAGTATTCTTCAGGCCTCAAAATCTGCTTCCTCTCTGTCACCGCAGATGTCTCCAGCCAACACGTCAAACTCTGGTTCGCCACAGCCTTTTGATTCCGCAACGCCCGATGAACTAGCGACAGAGCGAACAGATGCGCGAGTTGGTCAGCATCACAGATTACCGCCTACTGTAGTACCGCCTTTTCTCCCCTTCATTCCGCCGACACAAGCAACGCCCAACTATCAACCGCCAAACCCTCTCCTGTTTATGCCTAACTTCGTGTGCAATCCCCCTTCCTGTTTTCCAAATCCCAATACTCTATTTTGGAGACCATTCTAATATGTTCTACCACTCACGTTGTTCTTCTGTAAAATTGGTAACGATCTCGCATATCTACGGCAATACGACAAATAAAGCATTTTTGTCAATTACGTTTTTGTCGTTTCTTTACTCTCATAAAAGTTTTTTACATTCACTCACAGTGCTAAATGTATTACCGGCGTTATTACTGGAAGCACACATTGCTGGTTTTAAAAACTCTGGAGGCAGTCAAAAAATCAAGGAAATTGAGCAACTAAAACTTCTTGACCCGATTTTTGGAGCGACAGTTGAAGAAGATACTGACTGTCTCGCTGCAAATAAAAAGTTTTGTTCCATTCATCTTCAAAATGTTCAAAAACAAAAAAGATGGGAACACGAATGATCCTGTTAACTATATCATCCCAAAGTCTTCCATTTAACGGTGTTAAACGAATGTTTCTTTCTTGGGGGACAGTATACACAGGGTTGACACGTTTGTGGACACAACAATAACAGCCCTGGAATCATGCTAAAATAAATATTTTAAAACGCGCTTTTAAACGCTTTTCAAATCGAAATCAATCTGTAATGGTACAATATTTGCGTGACGGTAGAATAATGTATTTGGGGAAAAATACACTCAACAAAATGCAATATTTAGCTTCTTGTGCAAATTCTGAGATACATGAAACAAAACGGGATTATCCGCTCTGCGCCGTCGAGCGCTTGATGGGCTCGTAGCGGAAGTTGAAGAACTTCCGGGCATAAGGAAGGATTGATTTGGTTGTAAGGCTGAAAGCGAGTAATGTTACGGTATAATTTACAGCTGATGTAAACACGCATTTTACGGCACACAGAGTGGTTTTGCCACCACCCGGCAGCTGTTTACATCTGGGGCCATTTTACACAGTAATGAACGACAGTTCCTCTGTGTTTGCAAACAAGATCAGAGACCAACTTACCACTTGGCAAAGGTGCAGAAGAACGTGAGATGCCAGGGGATAAAATAGTACATTCTCTCCTTGAGAATAGCATCGGTCATCTCCTCGACACACTCGTCGATGGGCACAACGTCCAGATGCCTGAAACAAGAAGCTGATCACCACGTACTTGGTAAACATAACGTACGTGCTGAAGGGTTCCTTCATATTTTCAGTGACCAAGGTGGTTTGAGTGAAGTAAGGGTAGATCATGGTTGTGATGACACCGTTCATTTGCTTCTCCAACAATTCGCATTGAAGCGCCTCCATGAGGCCTCGGATGGCAAATTTGGCCGTACTAAATTATTCAGTTAAAAAATTACTAACCATTAAAAAATTAGCTCATATTCCCAACAATATGAACAACAAAGACGCATTATGGTAAAAAAACATGGTGCTTTATGTCCCTAAACTTGGTACATATTTAGACAAAGATAATGAAAAGAGTGTGTTTAGAGTGATTATCAATGACCGTAAATTATGAGCAGAAGCAATCGTAAAAATTTAGACTCTTGTGGTTTCAGTTCACGATGAATCTGATCTTGCAAATAGCAATATTCGTTATGTAGTTCTGACTCTCACGAATTAATCTAGACTCTTTTTTGTCCCGAACGACCGTTTATGGATAGAGGTCCGAACCAACCATATTATGCGATAAAAGGAGCCTACCAATATGCGGTTCCAAACTGCTCGCCGTAATGACTGCAGATTGATCCGACGCACACAATTTGACCTTTGTTGGTCTCCATCATTTTGCGAATAAATCCTCTAATGCTCTGAAGCACAGTATGCGTTATCAGCAGACCGACATTGGCCACTGAGAACTCACGTAGATGTAGCCCAAGATGTTGACGTCGTTGTTAACCTTAAAGTCATTGTCCGACATCTCCGTAAATTCTCCCATTCGAAGGACAGCAGCATTGCATACAAGAATGTCCACAGTTCCTAAATGATCCGCGTCATGACCATTGAGTTGATCGACGTGACTTGCCCAAATGTGGATTACTGTAGATCTGCTGTGCACACAGGCGCACTGAGTCCGGGTCTGCAACGTTGCAGGGGAAGAAATACGCCTCCCCTCCAGCGGCAAGAATCTCGTCACGTGTCTCATGGCCAACTTTCTGCAAAAGGCATTCTCAAAGTTCACCGTTCCGCTCACCGGAATGTTTACGTTTGTCTGTTTGTGGTCAAAGGTGCACGTAACTGCATAGCAAGCAGCTACGGCCTGTTTATGTGTATGTCATCAATCACAAGTTGTTTCCCTACGGAAACAAACTGGAGAAACATATTTATACAGGAAATGGAGGCATGTATTTGTTTACATCATTTTCGTAAAAAAATGCGAATTAATGATGGCAATGTGCTCAAGTGAATTAGAGATTAATGCATTAACTATGCTATATAACTGCAAAGTAAAAAATTTAAAATAACTCTCATTTGGCAAGCAGCAATCTAAATTTCAAAGGGACTACCGATCGTTTTGTCTACCTCTAACCAGTTTGTTGTGTGTGATTAAAATAACCTCAATTACCTTTCGTATAAATGTATCTGTGGACACTAAAAAACAAACCAGTTAACGAGGAGTTTCAGTTATAATTGCCTTTCACTGTTGAAAAAGGAAAGCTAACTCATCAATGATCAATGTTGCCCCGCTGTTTTGCGTCAAACTTTTTGAACCACCACCGCGGAATCCGTCGTCTCTGTCGTCTCGTCGAAACATCATAATAACGAATTGCGTCCGCAGTGAAATTCTTCCCAAGATTTCAGAAGATTTGAAGGGTCATTGCGATCAACGCGACCAGAAAAACCGGTGTGCGCACCATTAAACTTTCGCCGTGTCGCTTTGATTAGTCGGATAAGTGACCCTTTCGTATGTGGCGATAAAAAAACATCATAATAACATTGCACTTTGCGCCGCCGAATGTGCTAGTTTGCAAATTTGATCGTAAATTCGGTAGCCTAATTCCGGAAGTGTTGTTTGACAAATGCAAAGAAAACGAGTTGCACGGCCTTCCGAGAGAGAAAAATCCGCACCTATGTTTTTTTTAGGTTCACTCAACCTGTTTGATAAATTGTGATCGCTGAAAACCGCAATGGCACGTACTTCGTTGATGTCTAAGATGCAGACTTTAGCGTGCAGCTCATTGGCGAACTTCAGCGACAATCCTTTTCCGATGCCCATGGCTCCACCGGTGATCACCACAACCTGAACTTTTTTCCTGAATTACCAGCACATGGTTAAGTGAACTACCTGGCCAGAAACGTCTTTCCGTTTCATTGTTACGATTCTGGGGAAATCGCGGCAGACCAGACAATACAAGTATCGGAATACAAAGCACACGGTCATAATAATGCGCTTTCCGAGGGTTTCACGACCCATGGTTAAGGGTGATGGCTCTGCAACGAAAGCGATAATAAAGTTATTTATGTGCAAAGATACACTAAATCCCACTAATCCCCGCGCGGTTATATAGATGACATCTATGCGCTGAAACACATATATAGTTATGCTCTACTTATTTCTTAGTGATTCAAAAGCCTGCGCCTCCCTGCAACTTTGTTGCGCAAATGGTGAAAACTATAATAGTAAGACATCATTAGGAGTGTAACGGCTTAAGATTCAGATAACCTAAACTTGCTTATTACACCCTTATTACCTAAAATCTGTTAATTGTTGCGTTCTAAGGGTACCAATGGAGAGTAAGAATGTTCAGTGTCCATGGAATAGCTCGCGAAGTAGCTTTGACAATATGCACAAGGACGAGAATGCAAATGTCCAAAACAGGAAACTTCATAATGTGAGACCATGAATTTTCCACCCAAGAGGGATAAATGTCTAAAAAGGAGCACCCTGCTGAAGGTCTGTATTACACCCCCGGCAGAGAGAAATACGGGAAAGGTGTGGCCGGCGGTTAAGCAGACCAATCAACAACAACATACATTCCAAGAGATGAAAATATATTCAAAATGACAAAGAGATCAGGCAGTTAAGGAGAGGGAGGAGAAGGGCGCGGGAGAACTAGAATTTCGACGGCTAGCGCACCCACGACTGGTCTGCGACCTTTCTCCGGCGATTGTGTAACAAATCACGTTGAAGAGTTTTGCGGTTTCGCGCAACGGTTCATTTTTGTCTCATCGGCCCGAAGACGTTGTCGTGCGGCGGCACCGAACACCCACTGGAGTGAGTTCACGCTGCACCCGATATTAAGGCATCAACATCGGTGTGTTGCCCCATTCCGTCCGGAATTGTGCACGTACATGGACTAATAGGGAAAGCGCTGAACTAATAAACAAAAACACTATTTCTTGTTGCAAGGTAAGGGTCAAAAGCGGCAGCGGAACGTTCTGGAAGTGGCAACGGTTGTAAATAGTAAATTGTAGTAAAGAAGGGAAGGAATGTGATGATCTGCTACGAACAGTAAGACGATTAAACGGAGCAAAGAATTCTTATAAACTGTGAAATTTGCGATGGGTGTAATATAGAAAATTGGTGGAGAGATAAAATGTAAAAGGATGCCCATAACTGAAAGTAAATTATTTCGCAAGTGCAATTTAATGGACAAAGCCATGAAGTATAACCAAAAAGGACTATGGCTTTTAAGGAACTGGAAGCCATATGTGTTGAATTATGAATAGGTCATGTCATGATGATTAGTATTTTTCACAAAAAAAGAGTGTTTTTGAGCATTTTTCAGCACGCCTCTTCTGGCGACATCCATTTTGTTCGTAATTCCAGCTTATGTTCATTTACTTTAATTTGATAACTTATAATTGCGATTAATTAACTTCGAATTACATATAACGAATTTCCAAGGCACAGCAATTTTCCAACACAAAATAGTTCGAATTTTAATTATTATAAACAACAACAAAATATGTAAAAGAAATCCAATGACGAAATGTCCCATACGTTAAAATATCGTCAGGAATGCAGCACACGGCACGTAAAATATTGGTTTATTTGGTTGGCATCACAAAGGGAATAAAGTGTGCGACGCCGACCGTGAAAGGAAAGTGAAGGTTGAGCAAACCATTGTAACACTCATCCGTCTTTGGGAGTCATCCCAACTAAGAATAGTCATCCTTGTGGATTGATCAGTCAAGTAAGCAGTCAGCGAAACTGGTTTTACTTCTTAAACCACATAAAAGGGACTGTGCAAAAATGGTTAGGGCGATTTCCACAAACGGAATCTTTTCGTGGTGTTCGAGTCCACTGAGACAATTATCGCAAACAATTATTTAAACCTCCCTGTTCTGTAGAAAAATTGTACGTTTTTCATTTTTATGTACAAAGTAAATTGTGCTTCTGCAATTCAATCACTTGCAGAAGATAAGGACACTTTATCCATGCTTCGAAAGTAGGTGAACATGAAGTACGAGTGATTAATGAAATTGTAAAGCCGTAAACGTCCGGCCCTCATAGCGCGAAATAAAATATTCTGCTAAATTCCGGTCCAATTTCCCATTAGCACTCTCATTCGACAGCATCTATTGATAACGGCGATGGAGGTAGCCGAAAAGGCGAAGAAGGTAAGTTCGCACAGTTAAAGCATTTACTGTTTTTAAACGCGTTAAAATAAAACAAATTCTTCTAAAAAATAAAAAATATAAAACAGGATTCTTGACAGATTCTTGATTTTGTTTTAAAAATTATACGCAATACCAAGCAATGCAAACAATTATCGTTTGTTTCCTGTTTATCTAATATTTATTTAGTAATATTCATTGTTAGTTGTATCAATACTCTATTCATTTTACCATTGTCATTCAATTTTATTATGTCATATTTTTACCGTCTCCTTGTGATCTATTTTTCTTTTAAAATTTTTTCATTTTAGCAGAATAAATGATGTCTTGCCGAAAATAAACACCTTTGGTTTCACCTTTGCAAACGAAGCCGTGAAAGTGTGCATCGAACCATAAAAAATGTAACGACGAAGAAATTATTTGTGTTCCCCGCACGTTGAGATCTTCAATTACCAAACACTTGCCACTTCTTTATCTACAGACCACATTCAGCATTGGTTTGCTCCAATGTTTAGTTCCCCAGTTTTGCGTTTATTGGCTCAATTTTTCATCGATCTCCGGAAAGTATCAAAGCAGCTGTCATTCGCACTTACCATAAAATGAGTTGGTCTCTGTTTGCGCAAAGTGGTTGAACAAGAAACAGCGTCTGGTGTTACATATCACAAAGCGGAACCCGGTTTTGTTGAATAGTGAAAAGCGCCTGTTTTTTTGTCACCCGACTGTCTGGACCTCCGACTGGCCTACTTTCCCACATAGCTCATGTTTTTTAATGTGACGACACATGAAAACAAAAACGAGAAAACGTGGCGGAACGATCGTAATTGACTGAGATGGCGCTCTCACAAACGGGGGTAACATCTTTATTCTTTTTAAGCGACTGTTTTCAAGAAGCACATAAATTATTTAAAAACTTCTTAAGAATAATTATTGCAAGACACAAATAACATAAAAAATGCAAAAAAATTCATATTACGTAACAGACAGATGAAGTTGAGTTAGAGATGAATTAAACACAAAAATTTGACACACGTAATCACTTTAGAACAATGAGTAATTGGATCAAATAAGCAAATCAGCTAAAATAATTCAAACAAGCCCAGTCTATCAAGGACTACAACATAGATAAACTGTGCTTAAAAATATGTGTAACCCAGTTCTATTTTTTCACAAACAGAAAGTGGTTTGTCACATTGTTTATCACAAATGTTGTTTATTCATCACAGTTGTTCAAATTGATTGTAGATTTTCTTCGTCGGAACAGCAGATCTTCAATCTTTTCTACAATCCAGCTTGAGAAATCGAACATAAAAACGTAGACCAAATTATATAATCGTAGCACACCTTTACTTCTTCATGAAAGTTGAACTTCCGTCAACGACCATTTTTGAGTACGTCAGATGTCACTCCCACACATCCCTCTATTATTGAAGTGAGTTACTGGATGTCAGGTGGGCAGTAATTGATAGGAAATGACTTTTGGCTGACATAAACTTTTGCTTCTGGCTACTGAGCGGGCACTTGCAACCAGGTGTCTGTTCCAATGAGGTACGGTCTACGGCTCTGTCTTAAATTTCCCAAATGGATATCGGCTAGGGTAAGTGCAATCATTTTTTTCATTTTAACTGTGTTCTCCTTTACTCGCTTCTTGTATCACCCAATTACCAAAAACCCAATCCGATGACTTCGTGATCTTAGATCTTGAAGATTCCAGATATAGGTTGTTTGTTACTGACAGACAAGACATCAATGGGTTATTGATTTGCGAGAGCGAATAAAGATGAGCACTCAGTAAACAAAGGCTCTCAAGTTTTTCAAATGAGCTGGAAGTGTCCAGAATTTGCATTCTTCCTTATACCATTGGATAACACGCGTTAAGAAAGCAATTAGCATTCCATTTATTCCCTATGCATAAGTGATGTTGTAGCCATTTGTATGTTCTATGGAAAATAGCCATAAAGTGACGATGAAGAATGAATCGGCGTATTGTTATTTTTGTAACTCTTGTTTTTCGGTTTTATATAACGCAACGTCTTCTTTCACGCTTTGATCTGCAATGCATAAAACACGCCATTTATTTGCGCTGAATGGGGCCGTTTGCCCATATCTTCACATATCATATCTGGCTGCCTGATCTTTCAACTCCGCCAATTCAGCGAATCTCGTTGAATATCTTCCATGCTCACCATATCAAATGTTATTTTTCTCTACTACTGAAGCTTTTCGACGTCTTGTTTACTTGTACAGAGTGATCACCTTTCATCATTTTTAAATTTTAAAGTGAAAATGTAAAAAAAACAAAAGTCGGCTTTATTCACAAACTTCACCAGTGCTGTGATTCGGCGATAAGCTAGGACATGAAATGACTTCAATCCTTCGAGAATTGATGAAGTGTGTCAGGTAGAAACAACTGCTCGTATATCACTCACACACAATGACGTAGAATGTAGTAGAATTGGATGCTTTCCTCAGAGTATTCCTTTCTAAATTACCTCACCCCCCCCTTTTGTTCAGAACCTTAGGAAACAAACACGACAAAATCGTCGATCGTTCAATCCATGCACTTACAAAGTGTTTCCACTGCACACTAGTCTCGTGCGTCTGAGCGACTGACTAAAAATAAACAAAAAATTAGCGTTCCTCAATGCTCGTCTTTCGCCAAACTCAATTGCGTGAGCTGCGGATTTGAAATCTTCTCAAATAGGCGGCGCCATGTTCGTATCTTGGCGCAGATCGCTTTGAACAGCCGTTTTTTACTCGCCAATTCGCACTTCCTTCTCAATTCTCGTCCTGCCTGTGCAACAAGTACGCCCTCTAAGGACACGATTTTTTACACCAAAAACCGCTTGGTTGAGGGGATGAGCGGCTGCCGCAGTTAATCATTTGCCTCCGACAAAGAGCGGCAAAAGCCCTCCAATTGGTCCCTTCAATGGCGTCATGCCTGCAGACGACCCCGGTTGCCACTAATTTAAGTCGAAAATAAACCATATTTGACGAATACCCCACAACTGCTGCCGTACTTCCAGTCTCCACCTCAGTCCGTTGAGCTATGCGAGGTGGTGCCGATAATCGTCGCTATGGGTGTGGAGGTCGCACATTGCGGAAACTGCGGATCCTCTTCGAGGCAAGTCTCTATCCTGGGGGTTTTCCTTTGAGCAACACATTATGTATTAGTTTCGCAAGGAACCGTGAAGTAAGGACTTTTTTGAAGTCAGAACGGCGACGATAATAAGAGGGTGCCGACGTGTGGTTTTGCACAACGTGAATAGAATTATACGCAGTACGGTGGGAATTTGCCATCGCTTATCACCCTGAAATCGCGCACGTACAAATCATAGTCCCAATACGATAGTTCTGAATGGCTCGTTTTTCATCATCCGTTCTCAATCTAAAACTTTTTCCCAATGGAAAAAAGTGTTCGTGAATACGACGTAGGAACAGCTGTTGCTTTTGATCAATTTACTTCTATCGAACCAAGATTTAGTGCCATTGGGCGTAATTGAGCCACGTTGCTGGAAGTGTGAAGCTTCATTTGTTTTGAGCATAGGAGAAACTACAGTTCGGTGTCCCTCTGAGTGGTTTGCTTACTTTTCTCTATTCCTCGTTGTCTCAAAGAAAACTAAGTGACAGTCGTAATCATTCAGAAGCAATTAGTCATTTTTGCTATTACACTAAAATATGTTTTTAATCACCGTAATTACTGAAAGAAAGTTATACCAGATAATTCGCTACTAAAAGCACTACAATAACGTATTTATAAGGAAAACTCATTTTTTCACCGTTTTTTTCATTTTTTCTCAAAAAACTAATAATGTGTTATTTAAAACCATTAATTAATAAATGGAAAATTTAGTTATATTTAGATTTTAAAACTAAATAAACCAAATATAAAAAATGAAAGTTTCGGACGTGGGAACAAATCGGATCGGCAACGTAGTTGTGCAAATCACATAAAAGAAATAGCTTTGCATTTAGTATTGTAAACAAAACAAAAAGGGAACAATAAATTTTCTACCTCTGCATCTTCAATAAACCATTTCATTTTTTTCTTTTGGTGTGTGGGCATCCCATTCACCCTCCGTATCCATGTGCACCCTTTGCGGTGTCACAAACAAAAAAAACGTAGACGTGAATAATAGCGACGTCCTGCGACGCTGTTTGCCTCCGGCAGCTCCCGCCTAGGTGCGCGCAGCTGTGGACCAAGTACTATTAAGCCCCACCGCTTATGGGCCACTTTGGCACGCCCGAACAATTAACTCCCATCGTTGCTTAGCTTTGACATTGTCGTTCCTTCCGCACTCTCTGCCACTTCAGACGTCCAAGGTGGTGGCGGCCAATAGGACACAATGTTCTTTATAAGAAAGATTAATATTTCTCTTTCTGGGGTAGCCACTGAACTCCGTTGAACATCTTTGCTTACGGTTCCAATCTAGGCGTCGCCCTTCCTGGTGCATATCTTCCTCGTCGTTTCCGTGATTGTGTATATCGTTTTCGGCGCTCTCATGATGCAGTTCTTCGAGCTCCCTGATGCGGAAACGTAAGTTGCATTTATTGTTAGCTCAAACAGCACCTATATTGAAAATATTGAAAAAGAACCCATTTTTATAACCAGCGCATGTAAAGACATACGGATCCTGGAAGCTTACAAAATTTACTTCCACTTCTACATAGCAGTATTAACCAAGATGACCCTGAATTAAATCACAAAATAAAGTTACATAATGAAATCAATAATGAATACAAGATCAAATTATTTCACAAGAAGTTCTTTATTCATCGGTTGTTCACCCCTCACGCATCCGTCTTGTTTTAGAAGTAATCAGCCGTCATATGGATAGTGAATTATGTTATTTCCTAACAAGGTGTTATTTACCATTTTCTATTTCTGGGTACACTATATCCCGTCTGTGCAATTAAATATGATATATGGGTTACATCTGCATTAGTGGAGCAAATTCTGCCATTTTCACCGATGGTGGTTGAAGGAATGATCAAAGCGCTAGATTTATTAATATCTGCACAAAGGATATAAATTGTCACTGACAGAATATCTGCGGTCATAATAAGTCATTATGGAACATCAGGAGACCTTTGAGAAAATGCATTCCCCAAATCACTTTTCAGGGACGCAGCGCAAGGAACATCGGATGGAAAAGACATAATCGACGATGTGGAGGCCATAGCAACTTGGGGCTGTAGGTGACACACAAGCGAACAGTTTTTACAGACCACATGTTCAGCTCCGTCCATAGACCACGACTACTCCGGAGCAGATCTAGCATCCGAGGATCCAAATGTGATTGGAAAAATATGTTCGCTCTGCTGAACATTGGCTTTTCTTTTAGGTCCACATCTGCATTCAGCGTGTACTCGGTCAGCTGATGGACTCAACGAAATGCAATGAGCACCAGGTGGATTTGTACATTTTGAATCCAATCGACGAGTGCTATCAAAATGCTGCGTTCAAAGTGGACCAAAAAGTGAAGCTCGAAAAGCCGATCAAACAGCTTGGAAGGAAGGGAAAACCCCATCAAGGTAACGTAGAAACATGCGCCTTTTTACTGCTACCATTAGACCCTGCTAGTAGAAATGCTGACATTTCTTGTCACAATTTAACATCATTAATGATTTCAGTTGAAACGGACGCAATAGAAATAGTCGAAGACGAATGGAGTTTCTCTAATGCGGTCATATTTGCCTTTACGGTCATCACAACCATCGGATACGGTCACGTGGCTCCGGTCACGCCAGAAGGCCGACTCTTCTGCATCATCTACGGCCTCATAGGCGTCCCTTTCACTCTGCTCACCATTGCAGACATAGGAATGTTCCTCTCACGTGTGCTGCGCCTCTTTGCCAAAGGCGTTTCTTGTGTCATTAGCTGGGCGAAACGGATTCGAACCGAAGGCATGCTCAGTGTCTTCATTCGTGTGAGCTCATGACCCATTAGATTTGCTAATACCACTTATCGTTCAGAGGAAGGCTAGCAGATTATGGATGAGTGAAGTGCCGTCAGAGAGTCCAACCAAGGACGCACTTTCGGAGACAGAGAGTGAGGATGAGGATGAAAGGTAAAAAAAAAGTTAATTCCGTAAAACATCCTTGCTAACGTTTGTAGAGGAACCGGAGAGTCAGTCGGGCTGTTCATCACATTTATCATCTATCTGTTACTGGGGGCTTATCTTCTAAGCCTCTATGAACCGGAAATGGACTATTTCAAAGCATTCTACTTCAACTTTGTCACGTTGACCACAATCGGACTTGGGGACTTCGTACCCAGGAGGTAAGGAGCAGTAAATTTAAACGTTAATGAATAAAATTATTTGTTGGCAACAGCACCACTTAATCAAACTTGATTTTTCAGTACCAATTATATGTTCCTCACATTGGTCTACATCACCGTCGGACTTGCGTTAACAACACTAGCCATCGAAATCGCCGCTGACTACTTGAAGAAGTTGCATTACTTCGGCCGCAAGATCGAAGACGTTGCAAACGCTGAAGTATGGTTCGGAGGGAAGAAGTACGTCTTACCTGCCTTGCCACTTTGTAAAAAAGCTTGTTCTTTGTAGAATGAGCCTGAAAAGTCTGGTGCGACATTTGGGAGACCAGCTCAATATCCCAGTAGAGGCCTTGCAGAACTTGAATCTGGACACATTTGTTGACGCTGCGATTAAGGTCGAAGATGGAGAGATAAAAACTCTGAGGGTAGTGTCTCCTTACGATATACTGTTTATTTTTACTTGTAGAACCCTGACAAGGATATTGCCGACGAGAAACCCTTCAGCTACAGAGACATTCGAAAAGCCGACGATGCCAGTACCATTGGATACGCTGACGACAGGAATAGCATCGTGGCGACATACAGGTCAGACATGCCTCCGTTAGCCGTGGCAGAAACGTCGCGAACACTCGCTACTCTTCGCGAGGAGAGCATTTCAAAGAAGGAGCGTTTTTCCGAGAAGGACACAATGACCATTGGTAGCGCTGATGAAACGTCCATGGAAGATGAGCTGATTCGAGAAGGTAACGAAATAACACTGACAACCGTAGAATATTCTAGTCAAAGGGCTTCTCATGAAGAGAACGCACTTCCACTTTTGCTAATGCATCTCCTTCATTTTCAGTCTCGATGGAGCCGATGTCCGACTTCAGCCGATACGTTTGATCTCACAAAGATTTAATTGTTTATTACGGAATAAAGTATCTCTCCATGACTAGACCTTCTTCTAAAAATCCGCTATATACACCTACTTATCCTTGTGCTCCTCCCCACTGTGAGCGTCAGGGACCGGCAGAAAATGATTTCCAAACATGACACCCGTCGTGCAGATCAGGCCAAGACATCCGAATATGCCAAATCCAAACGAGTCCAGAATGTAGCCCGCTGCAGCGGGGGCTATTGTTCGAGCAAGGGAATTGATAGAGCTGGCCACACCGAGTACGATGCCCTGTCAATATGATTAAGAAAAGCGTTAAATGGCATGCACTTACATGTTCATCTTCGGGGACATAAGCGGTCATAAGACTGTCCGCAACGGTAGCGACAATGCTCATGCCAAAAGCGATGCATGGCATTATAAGCGGGAACTGCCAAAGGTAAAAGAACGTTATGAGTTGAAGGTATGCGACCGCCTGAAAACATGGAAAGCGTAAAAATTATTGAATATGTAAAGCACAATGTGTTCATTGAATCTGAAACTAACGCCAACTTACAAAACAAATCGTCCCTATGGTCATCAACGTCTGCTCCCTGTAGTGCTTTCTAAGCCATATGATCCCAAACCCGTTGCTACACATAATGCAAATTCCGGTAATCATCTGGATTACAGAGTTTCCACTTTGCGTCATCTCGAATCTGTTGATCATGTGAACCTGGAAACAGTCTTTAGGCAGGAAATCGGCATATAAGTACCTGCAGGATGGCAAAGATAAGGTGCATCGGTGCAATGGCAACGTTTTTCTTTAAGAACACGTTCAACACGTAAGGTCGCTTCATGGTCGTGATAGCCGTACGGATATTGAAATGCTTTCCAACGTTGTCCGTTTCATCAATCTACGATATTAAATATTTAGCTGGAATAATTTTCAGTGACTTACATGTTCGTGGATATTGTAAAGTGCCCTTTTCAAGATGACAAGCGCCACAGATGCAACGAGAACACTGGCAACCAGGGGCGCCTTGTCGTTGAAAAGCTTGGTGGAAATAGCTGAGAGCAGGGGAGCGAACATAAAACCAAGTCCAAATGTTAGTCCCATCCGCCCGAACGCGTTTGTTCGTTCTTGGCCTGGTGAGGTCAGGGCTGAAAGCAGAGTTTGATGTCCCTGTTGTCCGTGCATGAAAAGACAAGGAATGCGACTGATCATCATATGGGTGAAATTCTAAAAAATACGCTGTGCAATTGTCTGTAGAATGTGACAGTACCTCGGAGAAGTAGAGCATCACTGACGAGAGCAGGGTCGCTGCGTAGCACACGGACAACGCTTTGTGAATTCCATTTTGCTTGATGTAGTATCCGAAGAGCGGCCCGCCAAGCATTTGAGAGAAGCCGAAGAAAGTTTGTACATAGCCTGAAATGTGAGAGCTTTGTAGTTGTAGATATGACATTATCTTCCCTTATTTTCACACGTGTGTGTCAGGGCGCCCGTTATTATAGTCTTTTTCTTCTATTTGGTTTCGTTTCTTATCGCCATTTTTTACCCCATGCTTACCCGAGACGTCTTGTTTTTGAACTTATGCTTTTCATGTACGGTTTGTCCGTTCGTCAGAGTCCTATTTATCTAGTCCATTTGTATCGATTGATTCACCATTTTTCTACAAAAAAAACGAAAATCTTATTTCCACCTAAGTTTACTTTTGTTCGCTAAACAGTAGTTCTCCACAGTGTGATACCGCTGATCACCAACTTTAAATCGCGCGATGCGGGTCTGCTTGCACCTGATAAAATCAATGCACACTTCACACACGCTAAGCTAATGTCATCGCTTACCAAATTCCGTGTCCGACATTTTAAGTTGCTTGCTAACGTAAGGTGTGATCATCATTTGCAGAAAGAATGCAACATTGTACAGGACGGAGAGTGCGTAAGTGATGAGTATTTCCCGCTTTAGCTCGAGCGAAGTGAATGGGACCCTGACCAAGTTTGGACCAGCATCTCTTGTCGGAGATCTCGGCTTCATCGTTCCTGAAAACAACGCACTAAAGTGGCCCTAGATGCCAGCCGGAGAAACACAACAGACATAAGGACGTTATCAGACAAGAACTGGTGACACGGACGTCTATCACATTGAACACAGGATCGCCTGTTACCTGCAGTTTAGCGCAACGCTGCCAGTTCTGCCGATTCACTAATGGAGTGGCCGGCAGCGGAAGTGTAATTGTCACGATCGTGCGTGAACCAGAATTCGGCGATCGCGGCAAGCGTGAACGTGGCGCCACATTTTTAGTTCGCAGACATCGTTTACTCCTAGCGATGCGGACAGCCATGGCTGATCCCATTTCCACGTGGGTGGTCGCACATCAAATTTTTCTAACACAGAGATATTAACCAGGTATACGTTTTACTTCTTGTGGGTTATTAATAATTGTGGTCGTGGTAGTTGCAAATATTTTCAATTTACTTGCGTCACATTTCCTTGTCCAAAATTAATTCCCTGATTTCAAGCAGTCGACAAATCCGCGTTTATTTGCAGTGTATTTAGATGTAATTGATATATTTTGCAACGTTCTTCTATATTCATGTTTCAGATTTAAAAAAATGTCCAAAGATCAGCGAGTTTACATATCACAAGAAGAACACAAGCAACCATTGCGCTTTCCGCACCTATTAGGCTATTTAAAAGTACGACCAGAAGAACGGGTAGGTAAAGTCGATTTGGACTTCCATTTCGGTTTTGACGCGAGCAATCTTTATAGGCCCCGAGAATGCAGATGGATCTGTAAATTGGACATGCCCTTGCTTAGCTCATGGATCGATGGTGGCACATCGCTGTGGCTTCTTCTTCCGGCCGTTCTACCTATGTGCTAAGAAGGCAGACTCAAAAGAAGTCCACAGGATATGTGCTAACGAGTTCGTCAACTGGAATGCTTGTCTCAAAAGGTTGAATGGTAAGAGAAAGAATTAACAATACGATACACGCGACCTTCACCACTGTATTTTTGCTGAGCTGAAGTCTAAACGCCTTAAATGTCTTAAATCTATGTTACAGTCAATTTACTAATCGATCACAGTCACCGTTATAATCATGTTATTCCTATTGTAATAAGTGTGATGAATAATTTCAGATACTCAGCGAGAAAAAATGAGGGAGGCGTTTCTTGGAACCATCAGAAAAGAAGAGGAAAAATCATGACAATCGTGTTTACCTTTTATAGGTTTTGTTTTGTTGTTGTTCAGCATAAAATATTCCACTGGAATGTGTCTTTCCCGCTCAATATACCGCTACCGTAATATCAGAGTTACCGTTCTGCAAATTTTGTCGAATTTCCAAACACCGATCAGTGAGTTGCAGAGCAATGGCCCATCATCAAACGATTATCATCTCCAAAGAAGAATTCGACGCCAGAAAAAGTGCAAAGAAGTACGAGCGGTACACTGCTAAGGAAGAAGCAGAAAGTAAGTCCATCAAATGAACGCATTACTAGTGTGCATTTCCAGGTGGAATTAGGCCCGATGGATCGATTGACCTGTCCTGTCCGTGTATGCATAGCGCACTGGCCCACCGATGTGGACATGTTTTTCGATTAGCCATTCAGTGCTTCAACGGATCGACCACTAAACCAAAGGGAACCGACTGTTTGGAATTGTTCAAGGATCACGCAATATGCATTAAACACTCAAGTTAATTTTGGTTTTCTTTGCAAATAAACTGATGAACACATAGGAGATGAATTTCAATTATTTTATTCGACCGTCTGGAATTATTTTATAATATTAGCTTACTTATTATTGAGATGTTGAAGCATCCATGCACCTTTTAAGAAAATTCTGTGTTGTTTCTCTGCAATGATTTACGGGGCTTATCAGGAATAGAATTCTTTGTCTCCACAGTAAACTTTGGTCTTGCGACAGTTTAAGATCAGCGTAACTATAAATTCGTCTTACTGACAATTTTGAAACAACTGTATAATGCATAAACTTGGTAAAATAAACAAGTAGCTGAAAGAGTAAGATATGAGTGCTGTGATTAGTAACTTTTATTGAAATATATTTATTGAAATTAATAAATTATTTTTTTCCAATGATAAGGTCAACTGCCAAATGGAATTCACAAGATACTCTTACACCATTACTCCTACAGTTCTTTTGGCGATGGAACGACAAGGTAATGATCCTCAGGGTGTGTGGTGCAGTGTCACATAGCTAACCATGCGATGTTTTACAACCCTTATACTATCTGGTCGGTCAACAAAGTGAACCGCGGAGATAGATGCAGAAGAAATCTTGCTCAGTGATATCACTACTTATAAGTACCTAGCTATACGCTCAATGACACATAGTATTCAAAGTGCAAACTATCGTTTACCGCTGCAATTTTTGCACAAATGACAATCTCCTAGTGCTTGTATATTTTACTGTTTAGTTGTACAATGGTCGTCGCGTTTTAGCATACTTCATTCATTCAGCATTCTATGAAAAAATTAACGGCGAGGATTCTGTGTTCGCCGTTAATTTTTGCAATCTATTTTACATTTTTACAATTTTTACAATTGGCACAAAGCAGTTTAACGTACATTTTTGTTGAAGTTAAAATCAAATATACCGGTGTCTTTCTTCGAATTTACCCTTACATTTTAACCAGAAGACTTTCAGAAAGCCTATCTATGAGAACGGCATGCTAAACTACATCATCATCCCCCGTACATAGAACGTACTACGTGGACCGGTGTGACCCCGAGTACGTGTGGTTTACTCACCAAGATATGCACTAGACTTTGATCGTTGATTTGAACCACCTAGTTAGCCTCTGCATTATAACAAATTCTTTGTCTGATAAATCAAGGCATTCTGATCGTTGGGGTGACCCTTTCTTTACTAGTAGGTGCAGCGGTGTACGCAGCGCAACCACTCACGCAGAGTGAATCACAGAGTGCGCACTGATGATAACGTTCAAGCGAGCCTCCGAACGACCACGGCCGCAAGAGTTATCATCTGTGCTCGGCGGGCCCTCCACCGCGGCCACGCGCGTTCCAATGGTTAACCCCGTCTAGCTGCGTCGGTAAACTATGCATTTCCGCGTCAAATCGCATCTCACGCGCGTGCGCTATCATCTGGACGTGCGTGCCCAAGCAAGGCCCCGTATTGTGTGATCATATGAGCGAAGCCAGGAAAAGGCGAACCCTGTCAGCGGGAGAATCGTTAGATGCGGTTAACTATGGGTTGTCCCTGAAATGGCGTGATAGTGTTATCTTTGTGTGCATAACCGCTCGACGCATAGTTAGCTGTGATACTTATCGTGCGTCATTAACTATATGTGCTGTTGCTCACCATGCAGTTCTTTAACGACAGCTCTGCGCCCTATCGCTGGTCGCCCCTTTCACAGGTTGTTTCCTCTTAAAACGCATTGCAACGCAACCAACTTTCACTTCGACTTTTAGTCACTCGAGGATATTATGTCCCAGCCGCCTGACTCACCAAGTGAGGATGCGTCATCTGGATCTCCTAACCCGCGAAGCACGGTGAACACGAGAAATTTGTCTATTGAGCAGGAGCTGAACGGCAAAGCTTGCAAGGTCAGTGGCCGGCCGACTTGCGCAAGCGGTATATTGTCGTTTTAGGTCTGTGGAGACCGTGCGGTTGGATACAACTTTGGTGTGATCAGCTGCGAGTCATGCAAGGCTTTCTTCAGGAGAAATGCTAGCAGGAAGAATGTAAGTGTGGAAATGGGGAAACTTTCCATAACATCGATTTCCAGGAAATCAAGTGTCCGTTCACCAACAAGTGCGAGATCAACCAAGTATCCCGGAGGTTTTGCCAGTCGTGCCGCCTGAAGAAATGTTTAGACAGTGGCATGAACAAAGAATACGGTTGTGCCGATGGGAGACGAGGTCGGAAGCACAAACTGCCTCCTTCAAGTCCTGAGCAAGAAGAGCCCAACGAAACGGATTTAACCAAGACGACGCACTCCAAGGAGAACACCGATGAAATTAAGCTCTCAAAACATGACTTTTTCGAGCTTCTCCGAAAAGCCAAGGAGGCAGATAAGACCAAAAAGTAGGTGTATCCCCTTAAAATGAGTGAACCGTTCTCCGTGAAGGAAGAAACAATGCGAGTGCCACTGTCAGTGCGGGTTCTACTCGAAGGAAACAAAGCTGACAGCCGCTGAGTCGTCGGCAACTCAGTCCGAGCCAACTTATTCAAACTGTTCTTCTATTCACAATTCCCCAGAAGCTCTTGTTCCCTTCCAGGAGTCCCTAATCCCAGTACTTTCTCCTACTCCTATCTCGGTGCATTCCCCAATACAACTTCCCATCAAATCTATGCCTGTTACACCAATTCCCGCATCATCCATACCCAGCCACCCAATCCTATCGCCTGTGGCTACTTCTCAGCCAGCAAGAATACCCTTTCCTCAAGCACCACCAGCACATATATTCGGAATGCCCCCTTCCGTTAGCACTTATGAGCTAGCCATGGCCAACCTTCACGCCTCCACATCAACGTTCCCCTCAACGATGGACCTGTCTTGGTATAGTTCTCCACCGGCTCCATTCACCTCAGCCTTCCCACACATGTATGACACTCAGCACGGAGACTTTTATGGCCACACATCTAGGCAGAACGTGAGACCGCCGTCTGCTTTCTCAGTGCCTCAGTCGCCGATGCCACTTCTAAACATCCCTCTACCTCCACCTACTCCTGCACCCATCAATTTCGTCAGCGACACTAGACTCGCTGCACTTCAGGAGGACGATAGGGAATTGCTTAAGGTATGCTCTATGTCAACGAACCTCTATCTATGAAAGGATTTGAAGGAGTTAGTTGATCTCAGTGCTATTCTGAGAGCACCGATTGACCTAACTGCATTCGCTCAGCAAGCTCAACTCCGTCCAGAAGGATTTACGTTCATGGACGTTGTAAAAATTAGTGAATTCGCACTCAGACGGATCATCCAACATGCCAAAGAGATGAAACACTTTAGGAAGTTCAAAGTTGAGGACCAGTATGCTTTGATTAAAGGTAAGATTTATTCATGTAAAATCTTTGTCATAATAATGACTCTCTCAAAACGCTGCTACAGGATAAAGCAATTTTTGATAAAATAAAACTCCCCAATCAAGTAAACATCCTATTACATTGCCGGAAAAAAATGTTTTCCCATGCCGGGAATCGAACCCGGGCCGCGTGGGTGAAAGCCACGAATCCTAACCACTAGACCACATGGGATGGTTACTGTCATATGTACATACATATCTTTGCATCGGCCGTCTCACTCCACCTGTGTGAGTGCAATTACAAACGGGATATTTTTCGTAGTCATACGTAGTCATGCACCACTGATCGCTTTGTTATGCAGGAAGTGTCGCCGAGCTGCTGATTCTTCGCGGAGTTATGGTGTTCAACAAGCAAGAGGAGGAGTGGAAGCACTTGAGCCATGGTAATAACGAGATGAAAATAAAAATCGCTGTGTTGAAGCAGGCGTTTGCGTCGACGGCAAACTACCATGAGCACAAAAAGTTTGTTTAGATGTCTGTAGCTGCGGGGAATGCAATGTGAAATTATAGGTTTATGGATACGTTCGACGAGAAATGGCGAAACAACGAGCTTGTTATGCTTATTCTAAACGCTATCTGTTTGTTCGACCCGCAGAGACCGCGCATTACTGACAAAGCACTTGTGGAGGAGACGCATAGATTGTACTGCCGACTTCTGCAAGGGTAACTTCACGGCTACGAAATTTGCTCTCAATGACCGAATTCCTAAATTCAGGTACTTGCACACGCAATGTCCGGCACAAGAAGCGCGCGATGCTTTTCAGTCGCTGTTTGACAAACTTCACGATATTCCAAAGTTGGCAAAAGGCCTGTGGGAGATCTACGAGAAACTAGATCCAAACAGCGTTGATCCCCTTCTCAACGAGCTATTCGATATCAGTTGCGCTGCAAGAACTTAAGGCATCCTCCAGCCTCTTCTTTCTCAGCCAAGCGGGTCGATTGTAATGTTTTATAAGTATATGTGAAGAATATATGGAAGAAAGTGATAAGCAAATCAGTAGCCACACTTGAAGATCATCACGGACGTTCTGTTGATTTTGAGGAGAATGAAGTGCTGTTGTTCGTAGGAGACGCGGGATCCAAAGCTTTTGCCGACAACGCAGTGCCATGTGGGGCCGAATCGGGATTCAAACGTTTCTTTGATATGAGCAGCAACGTCCTGCAAACGGACAAAAGTATGGCAAAAATTTTCTGTCATCCGCAGGATTCGAACCTGCGCCCTCCGAAGAGGACTGCGACCTGAACCCCTTAGACCACTCGGCCAGAATGACACAGATACAACAGTTTGACAGACAGTGTCAGAGCACGTTGTTTTATGCTAATCCCTTACTTTCTGTGGTCAAAACAACTTTGCTCAGTCCTAAACTTAATCAGGAAACGAAAAATTCCGCATTCCCAGAAGTAGACGGTAGGATTACCGTCTACTTCTTAACTTTCGTATCTTTACATCTAATGTAGTAGCACTACTTGATTTGTTCCAGCAAAAACAATTCCTTACGACTGCTCAGTCATTGTTTTTTAACTCGGCAGCACATTCTTAGGCACAATATGATCGCTGCCGCTCGACAGACTTCACAACAATGTGCAAATGTGCTGAATAAACAGATCGGCTATCACAATAGCCACAGCCACGGGGGACAACCGCTCAATCGCAAAAACATCTGGAAAGAAGTTATCGTTACTTTCTCTTTAGGATTACCTTATCAAATTTGAAGAGTTTCTGAGCTTCTCTGGTGATGTCAATACTGGCCTTCACCATAACGGCATCCATATCCGTCTCCTTCACTTCAACACGATCAAATATGTTGTCACCCATCACAGAAGATCTGGAGTTGGACGATATTAAATTAACGCTAGTAACATTAACATTCTAGAGGAACGAAGTACAAGGTTCAAAAAGGGGCCCAAGTTCACGCCCAGGACTTGAAGTTATCGCGCTCTAAACAAACTACAACTCAACACTTAAGTGCTAAGAGGTACATTCTAACACAACAATCAAGGTCTTCTACGCTAGCCAACGTTAAAAAAATACGTCTGCAGCTCATGCGGAATTTTGAGGAGCGACGTTGTCACAAATTAATGAGCTCTTCGAGTGGAAGCTGATCGGCGAGTAAATGAGGCATGATCGGTGACGGCCGTCTGAGAAGAAGCAGGCGGGGGATCGGCAGCTGTTGACGGGCGTCACTTTCTGGCAAAAAAAAACAACCAGGATCGATTAGTTAAGGTGACCACGTATACAAAACTGAAGAATGTCAATAATTTTAGGAGCACTTTTCACACCTCGCACGTTTTTTCGAATTTTTCCTAACCCTATTTACATTTACGTCCAGTTAAGGAGTCCTGAACTTTGAGAGCCAAAAACTTCTGTCATCCGCAGGATTCGAACCTGCGCCCTCCGAAGAGGACTGCGACCTGAACGCAGCGCCTTAGACCACTCGGCCAGAATGACATGCCTGACCTTTGATCCTGTAGTCAATATAACACGGCTCACACGGCAGCAATGTACCAAGCTTCACAGATCTTACCCCCCTTCGAAGATCCTCCGCAGGAACATCATAATCTCAGTTTTTTTGCTACATATTTTTAGCTGTTGTGCGGAAAACAACTCTTTCTATATGTAAAACCAAGGTTCTATCTCTTTCGGTGATCATTGCTTGCTTTTTACGCCGACCTTTGTACATAATACCTTACCTTGGGAAGACAATACTGTGGAGCTGACGCATCTTTTATGGTAATTCTAACATTAATGTAATTCTGGGCAATAACAAATACAACCGCGTAGGCCACCTGTGTTCTTTTATGAAAGGACGCTTTACGCTGTGGTATTTGGAGCTTTGAGGATATGGTATCTTAGTCACCATCTGTCGCTCTTTCTTCCACTTATTTCTACAATTACGGAGTTCACTCTTTCTACGGTATACATTTGCTAGGCATATATATGTAGAAGGGCGTTGTTTTTCCGTATTTTTTTCCAGCCTGGAAAATGACTCAATTAGAGCAAAACGCCAATTACGTCTCTTAATTGACACCTGAACAAAATCCTTATTAAACAGAAAGCCAGAAAATATTCTTGAAGTCAGAACCTTTGGTTTCCGTGAGGTCAGGTCGTACATGCATTACTGATCTGTCTATTCCTCATCTAGGTATACACAGAAACTCTTGAATTTCTGAATAGATTCTGAACAAAGAAGACAGGCATTAAATTGTCACGGTTTGTTAATCCTGACAATAGCTGTGACGTAGTTGTTATTGAACGTAGACTTTTACGGCTCAGGTAACCAAGTGCACTTCTCGGCAAGATACAATTGCCCTTCTAACGCCACAGGTCCACTCCATTCCGTACATTTGGCCAATTTTGTATTCACGCTTGATTGCCTCGGTTATATTTTGTCGCGAACGCTCCTTTGCTCATGATGTATCGCCGAAGGCTCTAATTAAAATTAATTATCATATTACCATACACCTGCGTCGGTGGACATAAATTTTGTTTCGTCGCGCGCTCCAGGTGTGGGTAGGCAGTTTGAAAGAATAGCGACGGAAAGGCGTTGCTTTGTTTCGCTGAGAGCGCCTATACAAAATGGACAACAACGCTACGGCAAAAGTCATTGCCGCTACCATCGCTGTTGCTTTGAGTAACAACCAGCCGCCACGTCCCATCACCTCTAACAGCGTCCCTCCGCGTAAGTTCCACTTTTTGAATATTTAGATTTACCTGTACTTTGTGTGCCATAAACACCAGCATGTAAGGGTTTCAGTCCTGCTCTTTAAAAGGTGATAACTATTATAACTTTCCCATAGTGAGGTAAACTTCGGTGAGGTGAAAATATAATTATATTCTTTGCTTCTCATGTACCTGTGACCTAAATAAACATCTGTCTCACATGGCAGAGATGTCATTCCTAAGTACTATATTTTAATTAAACGCTTTTTATGAATTGAACAAATTGAAATTGAAAAACGATGAAAATATGCGTTACCCACAAACGAAATGCACCTGCCTTCACCAAAAACTGGGTAATTGTTATTGTGCGGATCCCAATCGTCCTGTAGGCTACATCAGAATATTGAAGCAGTTTTAACAGGTGAAAATAATTGTTTTGGTCCGATGTGTGCCGACGACATTTCAAATAACAGTCGAGATAGTAATAATTGTTTTAGCAATTGCTCCTGTTACCACCCTTCGACCACCGCTGCCCATAACCACAACCCCGGGAGGGCCTAAAACGACGACCATGGATCCCGAAATCCTGACTGGCCAGCAGCACATGCTCTACGCGAGTATGTTCACTTTCTCGACCATCTCGATCCTGCTCCTGATCTACATGTCCATCTTCGGTCGTCGAGTGCGCCTATCCGGTTGGCTCTTCCACACGATCAACTTTAGCGTTTGGAACGTCGTACAGTTGGTAAGATGCATGGAAATGAAGCTCTCTTTGACAGCTATGATTTAGGTCAGCTTCGCAGGTACATCAATTGGCACACCGCTTCCAGACTATATCAAGGACCAGAATTTTGTGGGTCGCATGAGGGAGATCCAAACGGGCACTTTGACCATGTTCACATCAGGTAAGTAGATATTTAAAGGTTTTCACTTAAGTAGCGCTGTAGTTTATACGCAGTTGTTGATAGCATTGCACTACTCACGAATATCTGGGAAATAATTAACTCAACCGCCATTTCAGAATTCCTACATTTGTCGCACCCTTCTATTAAAAAGTGCTGAATAATTTACCAGTACGCACATTTATTTAATTATTGAATACATTCCCAACCTTATAGCAAAATTAGTAACCCTTCAAAAATAAAGGAACAAATGAGGGAAACTCCAAGAACAATATGAACGCTAATTTTGTTTTAAAATTATAGATTCATTTGCTTTATTTATAATTTCATTGTCTAATTAATTTAATTCAATTTCATTTTGCCGAATTTACCTTCGGACAAAAGACCGACTTTATTACATGACGTTTCATTATCTCCAAAGTATAAGTGTTATAAAAAGAATCAAGTATTCCAATAAAGAATGCCAACAGCGGAATTCTACTGGAATTTGAATCCATATTTTGTGAGATGCATATAAATACCATAAATATGTGCATTTGTCGATGACTGTTCAGAATGTACCTGCAGCCACATAGCAATTTTTAAATAATATGCGGGGCTAGCCGTCATGGGGGGCTGCAGTGTATAATGTATTGTATCAGCACTTTTGTATAAATACTGGCTTACTTGGCTGGAACAATGTTTTCGCAACAATTATATCATTTAATAGCTGGCATTTACTGTTCCAAAACATTTACTTAACTTGAAAATGATAGAGAACAGAGTGTTTCCTAGAAAGACATGTCATTTCCCTTACACACTGTTCTCTTTCAGGGATGATATTTGTACTACCGTACCACATGTTGTGTTACGCTTTCCCACATTCAATCAAATCCCACTTCTTCTCATGGGTTGCGTGGATACCAATTATGTTTGCCATCAACTTCTCTGCGGTGTACATGTTTTTTAAGAAGGTTAGTTTGCGATATGCTACCCTCACATCACTCTCCTTAAAGGATTTCAAAGCGCTTTTCTCACCCAATCCCATCGACGCCCACTTGTTTTATGTTACCATGCTCTATAACCTTACCTTCATGCTCTATGTAGTCGGCGTGGTCCTTGCAACCTGTGTTTACTTCACTAAGCTTACAATGCACGCCATTGCGAAGATCAAGAAAACACCAAGTGATGTACAGGTTATGCCCGTAAGTGCAGTTCTCCGGTCCTTGCAACATGCCCTATGCTTAGCTTACTATCGATCTTCTCAACCTGGTCCTGGTGGTGCCCTACTCGTTCATTATATGGTTCATGACGATTTTTATCAATGTATTCAGCTATGCCGGCTACGCAATGACTGTTATACATATAGACATCAACGTTCTTCTGGAGTTCGTTAAGTACTTCCCTGCGTTCTTCTACGACTGCATCATGAGTCTGTTGAAAAATCAAGAGTATCTACAGTTATTCTTGCCATGTTCTCAGTTTCTCCTCACATGCATGTTCGTCCCATATTACAGGGAGCAGGTAATCTTGGTGCACACAATACAAGCTAAAAATGCTATTATCCCTAGGCAATCTTCTTGTTAAGCTGTGGATACTTCTACGGTAACACGGAGCAAATGCTGAAGATGCCTCAGAAGGCGCAGACTTTCCTAGCGGCCAACAAGCTACTCGAGAAAATGGGAATAAACAAAAAGTGGGCAACAAAGGCGCAAGTGTCAAACTCCGCCAGGAACGCTGTTGCGAATCCCAACGCAAATCAAGAGAGACTTGTGAGCGCATAACGGATTCCATAATTTTGATATTATTATGTCCTACCTTTATTTATTTATTTATTTATTTATTTGTTAGCGTTCTGGAAGGTTACATATTTTGGCTTGATTCTCATCGTGCTTGTGATCTCATTCTGCTCGCAACTGTTTACATTTGCCGTTTCCAATCAGTATAGTTGGTATAAATCATTTTTCGCTTGTCTCAAATTTTAAGTGTTCACTTTCAATTCTACAGAACAACAATTTTTTGAATGGTTTCTTATTTTAAGGCCAGTAAACGAATCAGCCGGAAATGATAGCATGATAGCAACGCAACCAAAGAAGAGAGGCACATTTTCCGCGATCAGTAGGAGTCTCCACCTTTGTAATCATGTACTGAGGGACGGATGTAGATCGTCTCAGTTGGACTTAATGAGAAAGCAAAGTGCAAACTTCAGATAAAATAAACTTTATTAGGCCCTTAAAGCAGATTACAAAGGAAGATGTGGGCAAAGACGGCACGAAGATCCAAGACGGCAAGCTCAGGCACGCTTGGGGGTGCAGCACAGACACTGGGCGCGGGCGGCTTCGGGGTCGACAGTCACCGTGGTCTTCTTTGCATGGACGGTGTCGGAGCCAACGGGGTGGAGAGGCGGGTTCGCGGGGTCGAAGAACATAACGATGCCGAAGATTTCGTGCTAAATGAAACTTAATTACGAAAGTTACAATCTAATTTAGGCTACCTCCGGGATGGGTCTTGCGCGACTGGCTCTCTTGCAACAGGAGTTGCAGGCTTCGAAGGAGTTCGCGAAGGAATAACGGCACTCCTTGTGTGTGATCTGGGGTTGTCCACCGAATAGCCCTCCATAGACTCCACCGTTGTTGCTCATGGGGACAGAAGCACGTGCGGAACAATAGTATTCTAAAAAAAGAGTTTAGACAAATGAGGTGTCAAGAAAAACATACTGTCCTGGAGTGTAGGGAAGAACGGAGGTACGACGGGTACAGGGGCCGGATACACCTGCCCTGGGAACGGCGCCGGGTACTGCGGTCCGGGGAAGGGGAAAGGAGCCACGTTCTGTCCGGGGAAGGAGACGGGAGCCACAGGGTACTGGATCACGGACACAAATGGAGGTTGAGCAACAGACTGACCGCCAGTCAGCTGTCCGTAGGTACCACCTTGTCCGCCTGGATTGGACGTCTGTCCACCATATCCCTGAAAAAAATAGGATGTTAGCGTTGCCTTGGAGAGGACCGCCTGTTACCTGACCGAGGGCGAGTGGCAAAAAGCAAAGGGCGAGGAACCGAAGCATCCTGAAGGAGTCGACAGTGCTAGAGGCTTCTAGCGGCCGTCTTTTATTTCGTCTTGTGGGCGTGGCTCCAGCTTCTTGTCTTGCGAAACCCTTCTCGACGTGACGATTTGCGTCTAGACGAGTACTCCGGAAGCATTGGAATCTGTCTTCAGACGCATAAGATTTGAGTAATCAGGATTACCGGCAACTACTACAAAAGCATGCAATCAAATTTTCTCAAACCGATCAAAATTCCGTTCTGGAAGAATCGACATCAAATATGAAACCACAATATTGGTATTAAGGCTAAAACGAGGATAGAACCTGTGTCCGTTTAGTAGCTTTACTGCAAAATACCCACAAGTTTGTGGAAAGGAACAACTCATTGCCTAATGCCTAAAACATCATCTGCTAACGGCAACCGGTTTTCCATTTGTCGTTTGTATAATTTTGTAACGTTTGTATATAATTTGTGAGTTTTAAAGTTATTTATTTCATTTTACATCGGTAGAACACCGGAGAAGCGACTGGAATTACAGTAACCGGATGACAATTAATCATGATGAAGAAAAGTGCTTTTCAGATAGAATCGTTCTACTGCACAAGGGATAGGGAAGATAAGGTAACACCACTGCTAACCTAAGTGTGCAAAACATATGACGATTAAAATCAGGCAACAATCCATGAGGTTACCACATTTCTACAAGGCGAAACTTGATACATAACTTTTTATAAGTACGTCTTTTGGGTGAATTGCGTTTTATGGGAAATTAATTTGAGTTCTTTGTTACCTTTAACCTTCTGTGTACTTTCTTATGGTGCTCGCTGGATACAAACTGTATTGTTTCTCCTCAAATGGAATTTAAAAATTCCCAATTGGAATCCGGCTGCTGAGCAATGCTGATATTTTAATAACTAAAGGTGACCGTCGGGCGCAGGAACGTTTCGAAACAAAATATTCACCATCGTCTGTGGAATCTTCTCACAGCAGCAAAGACTAAACATTCCAGGCGAAGCCGGAATCAACAACATTCTCAAGAGCGGAACCGCGTCGGATGAATAACGAAAGTGTTGGATCACAAAATTGAAACAAAGCTTTCAAACGTTTCTAAAAGCTGCCACTTTCACATAAAAATAGAAATTAATCATGCAATGATGACCTATTAGCGTTGCAGGGAGGACAGGAGAAGAGTTCAGGAAGCAGAGACATTACATTGCTAAGTACTGCTTGTGAACTCAAACTTGTTTCCATGTGTGGAGTCCCTCCGGCTCCCCAAAGTTCGTCATATTAATAGTCTCTGTTTGACTACATTTGAATGACCTAAAACAAGAACAAAACAACAACAGATATTGCCAGATTCCGATCAAAGTAGCTAATTCGCGGCGGGAGTCCACGTTCCGTAACAAACGCAATAACGCAGCAAAGACCTAAAGCCCAAACGATGCCGAAGTTGTGGCACTCGGGCTCCCTGCGCGAAATAGCTACATCGCTTAATATTCGACAGTACTTTTATTTCTATAATTTGCATTTGTGGTATTTGTGGTAATCTCGGCGATGGAGACTGTTAAAAATATAATTTGCATTTCAGAAGGAGTTACATCACCTAGCAATTTTATTTCAAACATTGCTAAAATAATTTTTGCAGTGCAGAAAACTTGCGTTAAGTGTTTTCATAATAATTTCAATACCCTTCGTCAACGTCAAGGTCGTTCTCTTCCAAGGATTTACCAGTGCTTCTAGAATGGCTTTTTGATTTAGAAATTCATGTCTTACGGTAGGATCCCACTGTCAGAGAAGCAAGAGCGCTGAATCAGAGAAACCATCTTCCCCATGAGGCCCGCCCGCGCTGACAGAACAAGCTCTATAAAACGCACGCTTTATTCAGATAGCCATCATCGACTGTTACGTCATGAAGATCTTCTGCCTCGCCGTGACCCTGGTGGGTTTCGTCACTGCTCAACAGGTAAGGATCGGACCGCTTCCAAACATTGCACATACCCCATTTAGAGCGCCCAGGTTCAGCTTCCGCAACCGGCCCCTCAGGGTGGAGGTCAAGTCAGCCCAAACCAAAAGCAGGGAGGCGCAGACAGCACGGTATTCACTCAGCCCCAAGGCTTCTCCTTTCCGGTCCCAGGCGTCTACTCCCAGACAGGTTTCCAGCCTACCCACCGTACGTCTAGTGTCCCTGTCAACATACGCTTAATTGAACATTTAGAAAATGTCTGCGATTTTGACGCTGTTATGCTTGTCACGGTGACCACAAGCCAGGGAGACTCCCCGGGAACTCAAGGAGCTTATGGGCAGACACAGTTTCCCCAGCAGTACGCCGAGCTGACGCTGGCCAGAAGAGTCAAGTGCGCAGATGTCGCCGTTCTCGACGACGACTCCTGCACTACATGCTGCCGTCTGTCCGCCCGCACCCCAACCTCCACCATCCGCATTGTAAGTTTAGTTTTAAAGCACTAACGTAGCATAATCCGTTCTACTTCTACTTGTAGCAGTACTAGTTATTTACTCTTATTTTCAGGAGGAAATCGAAGGTCTCCTGGTCGACAAGACCGAAGTCGATTTTAAGCTCGACGTTCAGTCCGACAACTCATCTGAGGGATACGTAAGCTTCACCGTTTGTTTATAATATTGCTAATGTATTCCATTTTTCTAGCGCAAGGACCGCACCAAGCGCAGCGTTGCTCACCCTTCCGGAATCAACACCCCCGACACTCGCCGCAACATCCGGTGCATGTGCTGTGCCCCCCGAGCTGCTCAGCTCCCATCGCCCTTCTTCCCCTACTCCTACACTCAGCAATTCGGCCGCTGATGTTTTTGAAGTGATAAAGTCTGTCTGAAGACTTCTGTTTTTTGTAACTTGATAAAGTAATGCTGCTTGAAAGTGTTGAAAAGGGACTTGTCATGGAGATTGTTTGGGTGTTGTCCGATCATCACTGTCTTTCTTTATCAAGATAAACGTTCGGAACGGACAGAAAGTGAATTTAACCCGTTCGCACCAACACATACATCTCTTTACGATGCACTTGCAATGTGACCGTTCATGAAAATATGTAGAAGCACTTAGTTGACCCTTCTAGAGTGCTTACTATGCTACAGATGTGCTTCAAAGGCAAACGAAAGTGAAAACGAAATCCGCAGTTAAATGAATGTTTTCTTATGGACCAGCACAGCAATGAAAATAAGAACGGCACTGTAGAGGAACTAGACCGAAAATGTTTACCTGTAACAAAGCAATCATTCTTTCGTTTGGAAAAGGCGTCACGACAACTTTTACGACCGTACTGACGATTCGCTCACTGCTGCGAGCGCTTGAAATTTCGATACTTCTTGGATATCGTCTGACATTCATTCCTTTAAGGACCGTAAAACTTCGACGTTTTGGAAAAGGTTACATCCGTTAAGTTGAAATAAACATGTGAATACGAACCTTATCGCACGCTACATCATTCATTCCGCAAACTATACTAAACGATCAGGGAAATTGCATTCAACACCAGGAGGAGGAGGTTTGTCATTGTCTTGTCGTAATGAATGGACCAGTAACTGACACCAAGTTTGATTCTTCGCCGAAGTGTTTTCAAACCCTGCAATAATCGTATGCATGTATCTTTGTTTTTTCGTCGCTACTTTTTGTAAACGGACGCACTCACAGATAGATATTATTACTACTGTATTATAAAACAATACCGATGAGTATCCCTCATCTACCTTGTTAGATAATGGCCGCAGTATCTACAAAAACAGTTTCCTAGTTGCAAAGTAGATGCGACATAGTCGTAGGTGTTGGTATCTTTAATAATACGACGTTATCAGCTGTACATATTGTTTACCTTATTAATTTTATCAACACTCCTTTTCTTAATTGCACAACGGCATTTCTTCAATTAACATAAACTTTCCTTCAAATGGGAATGTCAAGAATCTTCATAGTATGTCAAGAGACGTTGTTACATTCGCATCCACGCTGGCAACGGTCATTTGTCCATTTATTAACGAGCATTCACTGCACGGCTGATCCGACTGCGTGAAGTGTCTTTGTCCTGTGCACTGTATGAAGTGGATCAAGCATTTTTCTATTCTTTTTTAAGCGGCCGCCGACGACTCTCGGCAGTCCTAATCAAATTGCGCTCGATTCTGGAAGTCTTTTGTAATGCGCAGCCAGCGGATCCGCGTCGTCGTCGTCGTCGTGGTCATCACGTAATCGAAAGTGTGTGCACTCACGCGATCGCTTTCTCTTTCTTCGCGCGGATTTTAATTTTTCGCTATTCTGCGCAACCCAGCCCGGGATAACATAACGACGTCGTCGAGCGCCAGAGAAGAAGACGATCCGTGCGGCGCAACACAAATGGCGATCATCCTGAACCGGCGGGTATTATTAGGTCAGCCCCGCCACCCTTTTCGGGATGAGAGAAAAGACCTAGAATCCACTGTTCCCGCACAGTTCGGCGTTGCAGCCGCAGCGGTGTCCGAGGCCATCTTTGTAAACCTCACTCTTTGTTTTCTCTATTGTTGCATTCTGAGTGGCCAGTCAAGAGGTCGTTTCGTTTCTCGGTTAATCCGTAACTGCACAAGGACCCGAAAACAGAATTTTCATTTGCCCTAACGAGGGCATCGGGCGTTCGAATTGATGTAATTACTTCGTTGACCTGTGCGTAAACGAGAGGGAACGCTCTGTATTTGGACCGGTATTGAAGGTGTTCGAGAAAAGTGAAACTAATGAGATCCTGAAAGGTGCGAGGTCACAACGCCCCGTCTTATCTCGCGAAACTGGCCTTCATCCTTCGGATTTAATAAAGTAGAACCGCTGCCACTCATATCACCTTTTACAGATAATGGTTTGGTCCAGAGTTCTGGCGCTACTACTTCTGGCCCTAGTGGCCATGGCCGATGGGCAAGAGAGCCTCAGGGAGAAGGAAAGGGTCAGTGGAGAAGAGCAAAAGGAAGTTCCTGTTCCTGTGACCGGTCGCTATATTGATGTCAAGAAGATAATTAGGGTAAAATTTACATGTTGTACTCTGTGTAAAAGTGTAAATTTTAGAACACCATTGACATGATGAAGACCTACTCATCTCCCGAAAACCTGGCTATGCTTCCTCTCCCCCAGCAACAAAACCAAACGCCAGGACAGGCCATGCAGAATACGCAAACACCTGTGCAGATTTCTGCTCAGCAAGCTCAATACACAGCCCAGCCTCAACAGTCGTACCCTACTCAGACAAACCCTCAGACCCAGCAATACCAGCGTAAGTGTGTCTCATAAATGTCCCATCTTGGCTGTAACGTCGGAGTGTTGCATTCATAGGTCTCGGAGACAATAAGAATGCTGAAATGTGCAAAAATCAGTTAAATTTTAGAGACCCAGCAAGCCATTGCCAGTTGGTTTGCGCCTCCCTCGGAACAGGACATGAAGAAGCTGTTCCATCTTCCTGCTGATATCATCCACCGTCTAGCTTCGGATGCCGGATACATTGAGAAGGAAGCGACAACTGCTGCCCCGGCCCCGTCCAACAACTACAAGTACGTTTTCGCTTTTTTGCATCATCCAAAAATCCTAACTTATAGCATGGGCGGTTTCAACTTCAATATGCACAACAACGACAAGCCTGCTCAACCCACCCCAGCTCCAATCTCTTCATCCTTTGTCCAAAGCAACGACGACGAAAACAGTGCCGAAAAGTGAGCTGAAAAATGACTTTTTAATATTGTTTAATGTTCAGAGCCCGCAAGCAGCAGGCCAACGCCAACGGTCTCTCGGGAATCCAGTACATCCCTATTGTTCAGAATGGTCAAATGTATGTCACACGCTGAGACGTCATTACGTAATTTGTCAATTCAGTCTTTTCCAACCGGTCCATTTGGACCCTAGTGCCATCCAGGAAATTTCCGCTTCGGCAGCGTTGAAACAACAGCAACAACAGCCGTCCATCTCGCCTCCGGCGCTCTCGCAGCAACAACAGAACTCTGCGTTTGGACCAATCGGACAGTTCGCTATCGCAACGAACCAAGTCCCTGGTCTGGCTGCACTTAACAAAGAACCCAATCAGCCACCGGTTCCTGTTATGAAAACAATCACTTCCATGTCTCAGGCGCCCGCTTTGCAACAGCCAGTTCCTGCCACTAGTCAACAACAGCCCCAGCCTGTGCTGCCCCAGTTGAAGGCTGACCAATTCGAGGCTCTTCAAGAGACACTGGCCAAGTTGCAAAGGACTCAGGCTCAGCTTGTCCAGCCTCAGCTTTTCCAACCCCAAATTGTCAAGCCCCTTCAGCTCCCTCAGCAGCAGTTCCAGACCCTCTACGGACAGCAGTATGCCCAGCAGGTCGCTCCCTCGCAGGCATATGCCGGCACGAACCAAGCCCAGCAGTTTGCTCAGTACCAACAGCAGACTCAGCCCTCCGAGGATATGCCCAAACCGCAAAGTTTCGAACAATACAGACAAGTTCAGGCCGAGCAGCCGAAACGGGAACCTTTGGCCGTGCAACCCCAGCCACAGACGTATAACACTCAAAATGTTCAATATTACGGAAATTTCCGAGAGACGATAATACCTCAAATGGTAGCCCCAACCACCACTCAGCAACCACCATTGAACATCGAAAACGGCCAGGAAATCATTATTAGTGGCCAGAAGTACATTCTAAGCAAAGCAGACAGTCCTGCCCAGCAAGAGCAACAGAACCAGCTTTTCAGCAACCAGGCAAGCGGTAGCCAGCCCTCTCCTCTTCTTTCTGGAGTCCCATTCATTCCCGCTGTTCCCGCTGAAGCCTCCCAAGCCTCTAGCATTGCAACTCCAAAACCTCTTGTCCAGAAGACCATTGTTCCGGAAAACAAGCAGTATACGGTAAGAAGAGCTTTATGGTTGTTTCATTAACTTGCTTAGTTTGAGACCGGCAAGTCCCTGCCATATCAGAAGCAGTACAACCTGAAGGAGTTGGAGGACTTCTATAACGTTCCTGGTTTCGAAAAACCCTATCATTCAGAGAAAGAAGTCAGCGCATACCCTAAGCACAAGCAAGTCAAGATCAACTACCAGGTAAGGGATATATTTGAAAAAACTAAAGTGCAAGATTCTGGATACGAACTTTTAAAACGCATCACAGTTTCTGACAGTGGTTCATACCTTGAGGTCAATATCGTCAGTTGCGTAATTGCCACCAGCGGTCGGATAATTATGCCCGCATAAAGATTGCTGCATTTCCTGCCATGACAATCGCATTTCAGCCTCGCGTTGACAGCATCACGGACAGTATCTCTCAAACGACCACTTCCGACGCCGTGTCCTCGCCCAGCGATGCGGAGCTCCGCAACGTAAGTAACCCGCTTAAAAACGGATACCATTCATCGTCCATTATTAGAAGGAACGCATTGAGATGCTGCGCCGACGGTTCCAGATCGAACGCGCCGAGAAGGCGAAGAAGACGCGCGAACTCAAAGGGATCGGCGCGGTAATCGCTATCTGAGATAACTATAGCATTAAATGCCTCTCTGCAGACGACTCCTCATCCAGTCGACATCTCCGAGCGGCAGTGCCAGAATATTGTGTCCTTTGCTCACCGCCAAGGCGAGGAGAATGTCCACAAGTACGCCTTCGAGAACTGTGGCTATCTCAACAACTACAATAAGAAGCTGACGTGTGACAACGTCATCGATTACGTGGATGCCTGCTTCGCGAAATACTTCAAGAAGCGAGCCTAGACAGCGCGGCGGCTTCTATCTGTAGGCTGACCAAAGATAAAAGACGTGCCCTCGAATGTATATTTCTTTGTTTTTATTGTCATATTACGTGTTGTGCAATTATGCGTTTCGACTGTTATTAATGAATGAAGACCCTAATAAAATGTTTGGATAAACGATTTGCTAGCGGTGTTGAAAACACTCCAATAAAGTTTAGCAAACAGGGCCGCTAGGAGTTGCTTTTTAAAAAAGATGGAGAGGAAGTGTGCACCACCTCATTTCCCACTGCGACGACTACACTTTGATCCGAAGACTTCCGAATCTGCTAGTGAGAAGAGCTTTGACGGGGCCTTCGATTAGTCATATTCTGCACATATTCATATTTAGTCATATTCAGACCACAGTAAGCAAACCACAATATTCAAAGACCCAAAGCCAAATTGGCGTGACCCAAACTTCCGTTAATTTTAGATAACTGATTCCATAAACATGCTCTCGGAGTTCGAAGTTCTCCCCTTTTTAAGACACCAGAAGTCAATTTTTTACAACCACAAATAGGCAAATAATTCTTCTTTGGGAAACAAGACACGCACATTTGTCAATGTGCCTAAGCATGAATAGGATATAATACACATGTTCATGAGACTTTCACTGATGCAAGCAATGACTGTGCACCAAAAAAGAGAACTATGTGTCCCTTCGTTCATGTTTCAACATTTGGTACATTACAACACAAGCCGTGTGTGCTACTGTATTTTGATCTCATATCTTAGTGGACGCAAAATTTAAACAAGATCTGTTATTGTCGCAACAACCATCTCTCCCCTTTTTAACAAGGGTTACCCTTTTGGACAACGAACATCTTTTACATCTTTGTTTTCACCAGAGATCGCAGAATCACATGAGGATCTGATTGTTTGTGAATCACGAATTAGAACTAGGCAAAAGGAAACGTTCACCTTCCTCTAGTCACAGTTAATCACTTTTTTACGTGACGAATTACTTTACACTTACGCATTTCCCTTTTGCTCTCAACCGAGGGTTGTTGCGAGAGCCAAGGTCAATGTGTCCGGGGTCAAGGAATTCAACACAAAATCTATTACTTTTTAAAAAACCAACGCAGCGTAAGTGAAATGCTAATTAATTCCCGCGGGGAAGCAGATGTGATGCAAAGTTAAAACTCTGCAGTGGAAGTGACAAACAGGTACTCAAGTATAGTAAACATGGATTGATTTGAGCACAATCTGTTATTGTCGCCTCAAGGCAGTCTCCGAGCATTGATTATATCGTTGTTATTTTGACATTGATTTACAAATTCTATTTATATCAGAAAATATCAGAAATAAATACGAACCATGAGCCTCATGGTTCGTCTTTGATAGGAATCACAATCGTTATCCAATACACGACACTTGTTTTAACATATTTATTTGTACTATAATTTAGGGGGTAATTAACTCCTCAAACCCACACAACTGATAAATGATGGCGCGATAAAAGTTAAAAGTAAAAATACAACATACTTGACACTTATAAAACGGAGATTTTTCCAAAATCAATTGAAATTGCAAAGAAGAGGTCACGATGTCCTTCGAATGACTGCTGCAAATCAGCGCCAAAGGTCAATTGTTCGCTTTCTACGCGTTGATCTCCTCCGATCAGAAGAAATCAAATTTTTTTCTTTAAATCTACAAAATGTTTTAATGTTCTTTACAATGTTTTTCCGCCAAATATGTTTTCTGCGTTCGTCTCACTAACTATCGTCAAATATGTCGCCAAAAAAATCAACCTGATCAGGGTAAATCAATTAATTTCCTGTTTCTTGTCAGCTGATATACGAACATTCAAAAGAACGACAAATTAATTCTTTACCTACTTATTATTTTTCTTCTACAAGCAATCAAATTATCCTCCTATGGAGTGAAACAGTGACAACATTTATTGATAGCTTACATAAGACTCCTCTAAGAATCAGGATTGCTAAGCAGCAATCCATATCAGTTATCCAGAAATTGATCGCTAGTGGAAATATACAGTTCTTACAGAGAAAACTGGAGTTCACTGAATGATTTAGATGCAAAAATAAGTAAACTATTTACTGATATGAGGATTCTCTAATTTCCAGGCATAAAAATTATTTTCATTTAAATGTTTATATACGACAAAACCATTTAAAGCGCTATACAGCGCGAAGTGAACGTCACTTCCTTATTACAGCAATATCAAGATTCCTTGATCTTCTTCCCACACATTATCCGTATGGACAAAAGACGCACTCATTCACACTGGAAATAAACGCTGCAATACCATCCCCTTGGACGCCATGTGTTTTGAGATTGCATTGCGTTTGTACTGCGTTTGTTTCAATTTAAATGTGCACCACACCTAACAGATTGGTAGAGGAAGTGTTACACAATTCAATTACAGCATCGGAAAGCGACCGCGCGGGAGACGTTCCAGCTAGCGAGCGGCGAGGAGCGGTCGAACCGGTCTTCTAGGGTCATGAGCAGTGTTTTCGTCAATTGTTTCTCCACCGCAATTGGTATCACTCTACTACTATATCAACACAGTGAGAGCACATTTCAACGGTTGTCACGCTGGTAACGTTGGAAGTACAACGCCCTCCCTGGGTGCGACGACCCTTTGCAAAGCACTTAGCACAACGGCAGAATAACACACCTTAATGTGCCCACAATTTTGGCGGAATCGCGGAATTCCGTTCGGGAACAAGTTTTCACCGTTGCCGAAAAGAGCAGTTTAAACGAACGAGACGGTGGCTGGGTGGGAGGCGCTTACAGTAAGCATCGTTGGCAGTTATCACTCAGCGCGGTGCTCAGTGCAACAGTTCGACCCCTGTTTGGAGAACAACGATGCCTAAGATCGACGGCAACGAAGTGTCCTGGAAGGAGATATTTCTCGGAAAGCAGTGGAGAAAATATGCGTTCTGGTTCATTGTCTTGTTCTTGGCCGTCCTCACCGTGAAGGATGTGGTAGATCTGGTGAGTTATCGTGTTTTTCTCAGCGCCTTTTTGCCTTGCAAGTTTTGTTCTCTTTGAAAGCCTTCAATTCTTTGACAGTTTGATCTACTGCAGAATTAGTGCACGAATGTGCACGTGCAATAGTGCACGAATCTTAACGTTCTGCGTTCATTTTACCATCGGAGCCTTCAGAAAACGGACTAATCTGTCCTTCTTCAGTTCGTTGAATATGCCGGTAACCCCAAAAAATCGGACATGAACATCGTGTTTAACGAGTCGATGACCATGCCAAACATCACCTTCTGCATGTCGAGGAAACAAGCGTGGAGTCACTTCAAGATCAACGCCTCCGAGCCTTCTGACGAATGGGACACGATTGTGCAGGTACGTTCTTTGCCACTATGCCACTGTGATCTTCTAGTGAGGGTAACGTAAACATGTCTTGATATTGAAGTCCAGTCTGGTGAGCGACCTTGTTTACAGCAGAACAAAGTTTGCAAAAATAAGCGACATCAGTATCCTGTCACAAGATGCTTTAAAAATTTAGATACACAGTAGTTTTTAATCCTTAAAATGCTACCTGGAAGTGTGCTTACCTTTAAAGGGACAGTGCACTCGGAAAAAGTTGGCAACTTTTTCCGAGTGCACTGTCCCTTTAAAGAAAATGAAAAAATTTTAGGACAACCTGATGAACATGACCGACCATAAGTCATTCCTGAATCAGCCGTGGGACTTCCGCCTGGTCATGGAAGCCTACGAAGTGATCGCCACCCTCAGCTCCATGGAAAGGGAAACCACGGCCCATGGATCGCTGCGCTCTATCAACATCTTCCGCTCGCAAGCACGGCTTGCCCAAAAACGGAAGATGATACATGTAAGTTGATTTGCCATGATTTCCGGTGATCCAGCGGGCACATGTATCGGCGACTACCGTTTCGCACGTGCGTCCGAAGAAAAAGGCAAACGTTTTTTCGCTCGCGCGACGACCTTTCCCTTCCCGGCGCTTGAAACCGACAGCAATTACGTCTTGGGTGATTACAGATGTGGCTGGACGTGATTCAAGACCGCGGGGTTACGTTCGAAGAGTTCACACAGAAAACAGGATTCGAAACTTTAAGGCGGTAAGCGAAGACTGTCCCCATGGATAATAAACAAAGTCATTAAACAGATCGATGCAACGTTTCCAGCGGACGAGCTACGATGAGGACCTCGTCATCAAAACCAAACTTCACATTTCCTGGATCTCGATGATGCAAATGTGCTTCCAGCCACAGTTCGACACAGAGAACTTTAAAAACATTGAGGACCAAGTACGCACAAAATTTTTTTGAAACCAATGATTTCCACGGTTCCAGGGAAACTTCTTCACGTTGATGCTCTCGCACAATTCGGAGAACTTGGACGGACAAGATGTGGAGTGTATGAGTGTTGATCTGCATGGAAGGCCGAGTTCGCTGAGTAGGTTCATCGAAGGCAAGGGTCGTGCCAGAGATGGATTCAACGAAGAGGTTCGTGCAAATAAAGATTATTCTTAGGTCATTTGTCAAATATGGAATTGAACTTTATACCGTACAGTAGGAGGCCAAAAAGCTGATGCAAGCGACTTTTTATCTTTCTGCACTGTATCATCGTAAAACCGTAAGCTTCCGCGAACGTACTAATTCTTTCATAACAAACGCAAACAAACCAGCCAAAGAAATCATTCTTCCCTTAACTGGTTTGTGACGCGGGGTTAATATGTAACCAGTTTGTTTTCGAACAATGCTCCCGCCATCAGTAAATTAACCCCAATGATCTCTAGCGGTTTCGTTCGGCAAACCGCAATGCCAAATGAATTAAATTAGATTCCCGTCAAAGAAAAACAGGCAAACACCGGTTTGGATGCGTGGAGTGGCCAATAGTTCCAAGTATCTCCTTTGATGTTACTTACACTTATTTGGAGAGCTTGTAACGGGGAAGTAGAAACCTGTATACTGTTTTTTTTTTCGAATTTTCAATTCGACGTCTTGCATAAGGCTGACTAAATCAATTTCAGCTCTGTCTCGGCATCCGCCATGAAGTGGCGGTCGAGGTTCGCGCTGTGTACAAAATGCTAGAAAATGATGACGAAGGCACGGCTTGTCGAGACGTCGAAGAAGGAGAGGACAATGAATTCGACTGTCGAAGTCGCTGCCGGATGAACATGATCCGCGATGTGTGCCACTGCACTCCTCCGACCCTCTCCTATCTCGTCGACGATGACGTCCTCAAGAAGTACCCACTGTGCAACTACACCAACTGTCAAGTTGAGTAAGTATATGACGTCCTTTTTTGACGTGAATATTAAAATTCCGCCTTCCAGTGTACAACATGGAAACTATAGCGATGCCGAATGTTCAAAGAATTGCTACAGAGACTGCAAACAGATCCGATTTGACTTGGACCATGACCAAAAGGGAAGAATGGTCAGAAAAGGTAAGTGGCTGGTTAAAAACTTGCGAAGTAGAAAATATTGTTTAATCGATTAACATTTGACCTATGTGACCTTACGCGCAACAATCAACAAACAATATAGATCTGACCCTCGTCAACCTGAACTGGGGCTCTTTCGAATACCTCACCCTCGAGCAAGACTGGGTCTGGACCGTTGCCTCCTTCATCGCCGCGCTCGGAGGTTCAATCGGAATGTGGCTTGGACTCTCCATCCTTTCACTCATTCAGGTGCGTCCAACGACGAATGCATGCAATCTAATGCCTATTTTTAGGGTATCTCTTACCTGTACGAATACTTCACCGGAAGGATAAAGGAGAAGCTCAAGAAGGACGAAGTGCACCCTCGAGAGCGAAAGGCCAGTATCATCAGCCAAATGGGAGACCGGAAGCTGTCTGAAAACCCATTCGGCAACGAGATCGCTGCAAACCCTTTCGCTAATCCGTTTGGTGGCTCTCAGGAGAACATGGACGAAGCTGGTGCCGGTGAGTACGGCAGCAGACATAAAGAAGGCTAATTTCTCATTGCAGATATTCCTATGAAAGAGAAAGAGATGACGAAAATCAGCTTGGAATAAAAATTACCTACGCGCGTACGTGAAACATCAGATGCTCAAGTTTTTAATTCTATTTCGCAATCACTTTGTACATAACTGGTTCGTGTAGTTTTAATCCAATGATTTGAAAACCCAACACAATAAATTAAATACCACCCACAAACAGAGCGTTCAACCGTGCCATAATACATATGTCTGTCTGAGAAAACTGGAATCGTTGTGCTACGTAAACAGTAAGACAAAAACACACGTGGACACACATTAATTCTCCCCTCTTTGCGAATTTCATCTACATAGAGTTCAATGCTTTTGGTGTGCTATGTTGTATACTATCAGCACTTTTACTTAAATTCCAATTTCTATACTACCAATGTCTTCAATTTACTAGGGTTTGGTTACTCCCATTTGAAGATTACCTTGCCCCCCTTTGCTTCTGTAAATTTAGGCCAAAAAAAACCCATGTTTTTCCAAGACCCGATCAGCGACAAAGCAAGGGACGAAAATCAACATGTAGTAAAAAAAGTGATGATCCTGCCCATTACTGCAGTTCTTCGCCCTTATCCGTGTGCAGGTCACCACCGAGCTTATATGAGAGAACCGGGGCTTTGCGCGCAAATTGCGCGCGGCCACGTGCTCTCTAGCCAGTAGCACTCTTTATGAGCGACTATGTAGAACAGATCCTTAAAACCTTTGATTGAGTCAACAACGTATCCACCTCCGTGCGCGATCAGGGTAGATCAGCGCCGTGCGGTTGTCAGCAGTGTTCCCCCACTTTTCTCAGGTTAGATTTATTCTTTATTGCTAATTCTTGGCTCAATCGATAGATCTCGTCTTTACGCACACTTTGAGTGCAGATACTACAACAAAGAAGCGCGACACACCGCGCAGCGATCGTCCGCATAAGATGCCGCGCGAACTCGCGTAC
>JADLIF010003021.1:0-10612 GCA_016648015.1 Steinernema khuongi | reverse complement strand
CTTGTTTCTCTGTGAATACCCAGCATTCGCCGGTAATCTTGCACGCGTTCGCATACTTACACCCTTAGGTACTCATACACCACGTGTCGTCCGGATCCGAGGGGGACAGTTCAAGTACCTTCCTTGTTAATTCTAATTTTTCGCAGTAAAATGTATGGACCGTAAAGAGAAGTGAATGCTCTACCATGCAGTAACATTGCGAAAATTCTCCTGATCAGCACCGTAAAAGAACCAGCAAGAGAAATGTTAGGACAAAATTCAGATCTGACCAATTGTCAGTTATTTCCCCGGAGAGCAAATGACGCCGACGCGTCATCTTGTTTAGATTGTATTTTATCTGAAACGAATAATCATCAGCACAAGCAGCGATTTCGAAACAAATGGATCATGAGAAAGGGGTTGCTGAAATTTCGGATTACAGTACCCATGTTCGCGGCTTGGTTCTTTTACGGCGAAAATTTGGAGAATTTTTGCGATGTGTCTATTTGGTAGAGAATTTATTCCTCTTTACGGTCCACATCTCTAATCCCAGAAAATTAGGATTAGGTGTGAGTTTTAAAGAACATTTTCAATTTCGGCTACAAAAATTTGTAGGAAGTCCAAATTGATTTTTCAGCAAAAAAGTCCCTGAATTACCCTGAAATCCATACGATTTGCATGTAGGGTATCCCTATTTCATAAGCTCTTTCCAATGGTGTACTCCGCTTTTTATGGAAGTTCGTCAATCTGGAGATACAGCTGCAGAAGGGGGGTGTCCTATCTTTATTTGGCAGAGTGTATAGGCAGTTTTGGTATAGTTAAGGTAGAAAAAATTCCTTAAAAAATTCGTTTGCGAAAACGGGCCAAAACAGATTTCACGGTAATTATGTACACACCAAGACATGTCCAAATAACACTGTCAAAAAATTCGGAAAAAGTTCCCTATGGGGTACTTTACTATTTAGTGTTGTCTAGGAATGTTGGTACCTTCAAATCCAGGCTGAAGGCCATTTCTAGTAACCTCTGAACCTCCTCTTTTCCTCCTCTCTCTCCATGTACCGTGTCTACTTAACCCTGGATAGGATAATCTGGGGATATACACCTTTAATTGTCCCCATTTTTAATGAAATGTATCTTACCTCCGGTCCCACCACCTCCGACATGATATGATACAGCAAAAACATTTTATGCTTGTTCACTCATTTGATGCATTGCGCTTGTTCACTCTCGCGTGATCATTCTTGTGCCGGTCAACACATGTCGGAGGTCATGTCGGAGATGGTGGGAGCCATTCAACAATAAACCTCGATTGCGTTTTGACTTGTTTTGGGTTTTTTTTCGTCAAACATCGTTTGGCAATAACTATATTTATACTACAGGGTGCGTACAATGTATTGCAACACTTTAACCACGATTTTTGGACACAAGACCGAAGTTTTTTTTTAAACAAATGGGCAATTCTACGTTATTCGCCACAGAAAAATGCATCATGTACGTGAAAATCATTCAAAATGGTCACCTTCTGCGTCGATACAGGCCTGAACTCGCTTCTTCAAATTTTCGACAACCGCCGCAAGGGTTTCCATGATAATTTCTTTTCAAGCTTGCAGGAAATCGCTCTTATGGTCTTGAGGTCTTCATGGCATCTTCAGCAGGCCTTCCCCTTCAGAATAAATTTTTTTGGATTTTTCCGATTACTGACTAGTAAGCTAAGAAGGTAAAACTGAAGTGCACCGAGGCAGTCCGCAGCTGACTTTTGTTCAGCCGTTGTGGGTGGTCGTCTGGCTCGACCCACAGTTTTTGTCGGTTTCAACCGTATTTTTCTCCAGGAAAATTTTAAAAAAGGATAAAAATCGTTTGCAATCAAAGTATGGAAAGGTGCTCGTTGTTGATCTGTTGTTAGCTTGGTCTCTTTTTGCTGGTATTTCAGTACTACTGGATACCATACGCACAATAATGTAAAATAGTGTATATGGGGTAAAAATAGTCACAAAACACGAATATCACAAAGAAATTGCGCGCTGATTCAACAAAATATGTTTAATAGCGATGTTGCAATACATTGTACGCACCCTGTACTAATCTCCAGAATTTTATATAACTGAACAAACATAGCACCGAAACTATACAAGGACATATGACTTGGAGAAACAAACCCAAGTGAAAGGGAATAAGGCCACATTGCATTCATGCTAAGGAAGTAGATGGTATAAGGTTAAGACAGCGGCCAATAACGCCAACAATTGTGAAAAGAAATGGAACGAGTATGGTGAGCTGTGTGAGCATAAGTTTTGGTGCTTCTCTAAATAGAGCAGCAGATCACATATTCTTCTGATTTGACTGAAGTCACGCAAATTCTATAAGATTTTTCAAGTTATAAACATTTGCTGCTACTTGAGAGCATGCGGAAACGCGGAAAACAATTAAAATTAGGTTCGAATGAATCATAAAGTGGTTACAAGAAGGAGGTCTTCTTCGTCACGTGAAGATGTGTCCTGGTGTTGCCTGGGCCTAAGTAACGCCCTTTGTGAGTATTGATTGAAATCATGTATTTCATGTGTCTGATATCCTCCAGCATGTTCCATATAAACAGGGTCGGTCAGAGTTTGAGCTACGGTGTCCATGCGGCTCATGTCAATATGATAAACCTCAGCAATTTCTCTCTGCGCCGCTCCAACAACCCGTTGATCCATGTACGGCCCAAGCGACAGTGCCTCGCCAACAAGTCGGCCGGTTAGCCCAAGGGCTTCTTGGTGCTCACGGTATTCAGCCATTGGAGCTCTACTTGCCATCGGAAGACGTACAGATTTTCCATCAGGTGCTAAGCGATATGTTTGTTCGTAGCCATCACCGTAGGTTGGGGAAACACCAGCCATTGCCATTGCTTGGCTACGCGCAAGTCGGAATGGTTCTTGTATAGGCGGTAAACCATGTCGTTGTTCTTCGTCTATGCGCTCGCGTCTTTCATAGTAATCTTCCTCCTCATCTCCTGGCAAGCTAGAAAGCAGCTGTTACGTAGGAGCTATTGAAAATGTTTAAACAATAACATAACTTTGCTATTATGCCCACTTTTTCCTATACGATATTTCGTGTTGTTGTCTTTGCACAATAATTTGTTACTGCATAACTATTGTATTTAAAGTGTGCACATATATTAATATGTATAACGCCGTGGAATAAGTTGTCATTTTTTATTTTAAATATTGTTCTCTATGTAAGGTTATCTTGCTTTCTTATTCCGCTAATTTTGTTGTTAAAGGTATTATCTTTTAAAGGCAGAATTGTATTATTGGTTTTTGTTTTTTTCGTACATTTGATTATGCCGATTAGGAACTTACTGTACTCTGTTGTTAGTTATAATACATCTGCGGTTTGCATCATAGCCGATTCGCGTCCCTGTTTCCCTGTAAGCATTGGCGTCAATTTGGAGTTCTCGCTGCTTCCATCCTGTCTGATCAGTAGGTACTCTGGGCAGTTTCCTTGCTGATCCGTTCATGGATTTCGCCTGCACCTGTACAACGTTGTTCATGACTGTAATCTGACGAGGCTTTTCGATTGGAAGAATCTGATCCTGATTGTTATTTGCAATATTTTGGGAAGACTGCACGACAGATGAATGATTAGCTGCAATTACACATGAGCAACAGGATGACAGGCTCTAATTACCGGCAATCGGTAACAACCGCTGATCTTCCTTGTTGTTGTGATGGAGTATTTTTGATCCAGTGCTGAGCACGTTAACTATGTTGTTAAATAACGAATGAGGACGCTAAATTATGCAGATATTTAAACACGATCATTAAGAGCAAGATCACATACTCGATGCTGAGGTTCTTCTAGGTCGGGAGCCCAGTCTGTTTCAAGATTTCCGGAAATTGCGCGCTTCAATTCGGGCCCTATTTCATGCAGGGTGCGTAATCCCGCCTTAATAATTATAATTGTACTGGAAAGTGATTTAAAAATGTCTCATAAATTTTCAAGGACAATGTGATTTATATCTGAACACAAACAGTTGCATTTTAAATTTAAGAATAGACTTTAAAAAATTTTGAATTTCTTATTAGCAAAATCAAATATATTAGCAAAATAAATAACTGGTAAATATGGTAAATAGAATGATATATAAAATATGACAAACCTGCAAAGCCATTGCTTGAGTAGTTTGCGCTGGGACGATACCCTTCGACTCTAACTCTTTACGCTTTTTGAAACGACGAAAATAGTCTTGTATGAGGAAAGTCGCGTAGAATTTCCCGACTGTAACGTCATCGTCTCCTAAAATTTTAATCAATATTAAAAAAAATATTTATTTTCTTTTAACACATATCATAGTAAAACAAAATTTCATCTGCTTAAAAAATATTGTTTGTTGAAAATTTTTGCAGCCGGATAATGAAACATTCTTCACCATAAACGTCTCGGAATTGCAAGTTAACTGTTGCATAGAAATGTTGGGTTGGTGCAGTGAGAGTGAGAACTAATTTTTTTTTCTACTTTTGACATTAAATTTAAAGTAGCCAGATGGTGCCACACTAGAATAATAGACCTTTATCCTAGGCTTAGCTCTTTCCTAGTGATATGCGATCGTCTATCGTTTATGAGTTTATCTAGTGATGGTTTTATTTAGCAAGTGGTTTTCTCTACCCTATCTGAGAATTACCACCCGTCAACTGTCGGTATGTCCCGCTAAAAGATTGTAAAAGTTTTAACTGTGCAACAAATTATAGCGCAAAAAAGCATCAGGATAAAGCCTAAGCCAAACGTATTGGGTTGGTGCAGTGAAAATGGGGGAAATTTTTTGTAAAAAAAGTGGCCCAATGGTAGATCCCTCGCTCTCAGAATGAAAGACTTTCCGAGTCGAAAGAAATGTGTAGCCATTTTTTGCTGTATTTATTTGAAAAAATGTTTGTCCTTGAAATTCGTTCGTTGTGAACTGGAAACGACAGCAGACTGATAGGGCACGATCTACGCTACAAATATGTTAGCAAGAAATTTTTAGTGAAAAACAATAGAGTTAAGAAATTGTCATATTTGAAAAGTGCGTTTTTTATATTTGTACGGAAGGCGGACTTTTTTCACATTTTGGCTTCTTTCTTGGTATTGTCGCCTTCTCTCTATCCATCTGTAATGTGGGCAAGTATCTGGGAGGTGTGGCGTCCTGCTGTGCTCTTTCCAGAATCTGACTGCTTAACTTTCCTACCGTACACATTTCATAATGTGTTTCTTTGATTTCCTTCACAACACATTTTAATTTTCAATTTTTTTCATCTACGTTTAGAATTTTTCCGAATCATAGTGCATTGGTGTAGTCAGCAGACTGTTGCCTAAAAAGTGTTTGAGGCGGGCAGTAATTTCGTGCACAAATAAATTTTTTTAGAAGGCTTTTTATCATAGAATGTGGAAGATTTGAGGGCGGTGAATTTTTGCTCGTCTGAACAAAACAATTGAAAAAGTGGCAATAAACACAACAGCAAGAGACGCGCTCTTATGAGCAAGGAAGAAAATAAACTGCTCGTGGCAGTAAACAAACAAATTAGTTTCTATCAATAAACACCGCCACAATATACGATATCCAAAAAAGGCAAACAAAATCTTCATTGCACCAACCCAATAGATCGGGCCGTATTCTAATATTAATGAATCACGCAATTGAATATCTAAATAAATGCATGTTCAAAGTTAAACTCGTTGACAATAAATAAGACTCATCCATAATTATTAAAACTCACCCATAATTATTAAAACCCACTATTCTAAAATAAAGCCGTAAAGTTTAACGTAGCTCTGACGTGAATAATAAATTCATTGTATGACCTTTTTTAGATTTAGAAAATTTATAAATTAGTAGAAATAGAAACAGAACTTACTACCGGCGGGTGGGACCACTTCGTCAAGCATTTTTTGTGGAGTGCGTTTCCAAATTCTTCGAATTGCTGATCGTAGTTGCTCGTTTGCTTCGTCAATGTTTCCTTCGGTGTATATTTTTAAATTAGTTCTCACAAGAGCGAAAAGTGTTGCATTGAAGCACACAGTACCATCAGAGTTCAGGGGCATGTTCATTGAAACGAGACGCTAAATGTGTTGGAGTGAAAATATAAAAAAGCAGACATTTCAATTATGCACTGCGTGGCAGAATGATAGGACCACGTGTTTATCTCTATGCATTTCTTGACTTCTAAGAGTTTTTGCAAAAAGAGTGAATTAAAGGCCGGGCCATAGTTTTACGCCAACGGCGTTGCGTAAATCTGTTTTTTTTTGCTTTTTTCGGCAATAGGTTTGACTCGCGCCAATCTTCGCCGTACGCATACTGTAGATATTCTTATGGTAGCAAGCGCAACTGTGCGACAGGAATGGCGCAACTGTGCGACAGGAATGGCGCAACTGTGCGACAGGAATGGCGCAACTGTGCGACAGGAATGGCGCAACTGTGCGACAGGAATAGCGCAACTGTGTGACAGGAATAGCGGAACTGTGCGACAGGAATAGCGGAACTGTGCGACAGGAATGGCATATTTCTTTACGCCAGGTTTTCCCGCACTTTACGCCAGGCGTAAAGCGGCGTAAAGTAAAAATAGAAAATACGAAGTGGATAGCGCACAGTTGCGCTGATTCTTGCTACCATAAAAAAGGGCGCCTCGCGTACTACAATATGCGTACGGCGAAGACTGGCGCGAGTCGAAGCTGTCGCCTGAAAAAGCGAAAGCCAAATTTACGCTACGCCGTTGGCGTAAAACTATGGCCCGTCCTTATACGTATGATCAGGATTAATGTTTTTGTAGACAAAAAATTGTGAAGCACAATAGTGATGACAGTATGAATAAGCAATAACCAAAAACGCCATTATTTATAAATGATATCTGTTCACAAAGCTTACTTTTTGCATTGATTTTTATTTATGGTGTTAACTATAGCCTCTATAAGGTGGTTTCATTCATTTTTTTTCCAAAACACGTAAAACCCAAGAAATATAGTTGTCCATTATACTGCACAGTGTATAAGTGTATGCGAACACAGAAATGTTCACTTAATCTCCTTAATCCACCGACTTTACCTTGCACGCAAGACGGTGGGGACAAAGTTTGCCAAAACCCAAAGGAGGAGAGATCTTTCGGAGAAGCGTCACGACATCGAGGTGCTTTATACGGCCTTTCGCATCAGGATCGTATTCTGACCAAAGTCGAACAAATTCTTCGAGATGATGAGGTCCAAGAATACTCCAGTCTCTAGTCAAATAATCGAAGTTATCCATAATGACGGCCACGAATAAGTTGATGACCTGGAGACCGGATTTTAGCTGTTACAAATAAACCAACAACTTACTAAAAATGAACAGAGCATGAAAAAAGAGATGAAATACGGGTAAGCGAAATCCACACCACAGAGGGAATTTGGATCGCGTTTGTAATCATCACTGGCTGGATCGCATTTAACATCTTCTCTGTCGGAGCAGGCCAACATGATTTCTTGCCATGCCTCACCCGTAGCTGATCTATAATTGTAGAATTGTGTTTTAGATTTATACAAGCTTAATTAATACCTGAAGAGAACAAGTACGGCAGCGGGAAATGTGTGAAAATTGTTATTGCGGTGAATTTTCGTGTCATCGTCTAAAGCTACCTTGCCAAAAACTTGCATACCAATAACAGCATAAATGAAGAATAAGAGAACAATGAGAAGTGCTACATAAGGTAGCGCCTGAAAGTGCAGTTAATGTGAAAGTCTATCAGTAGAATATTAGCTCAATCATTGGGGTTTTTAATATAAGAATGAATATGCTGTTATGATTTCCATAGAATTCCACTCATTACTGCATTCTTAGGCGTGGCGCAGTGCCTGACATGCAAATATCGGTTTGGACCTACTTCAAAACGACCTGAATCGTTACCCAAGCTTTTGTATGTCGGCGTAAAATTTCAAATTTGATATTTTTTTAATAGCTTGGCTTCATTCCTTTAGATTCTGTTTGCTGGAAGGTATTTTCCTTTGAATTCTTAGTCATTTTCATCATTTTACGTTTCATCCATAGCTTTCCTAGGTAACAGATGACAACAACATGTTGATTTTCTCCGGGAAACATACACTCTGCCAAATAAAGATAGCCCCCCCCTCCTTTTCATCTGTATCTGAGGATTGAGGAACTTTGATAAGAAGCGGAGTGCACCACTAGACAGAGCTTATGAAATAAGGATACCCTATGCACAAACCCCAGGAATGTCAGGGTTATTCAGGGACTTTTTACCCGAAAAATCATTTTGCACTGCCAAAAAAAGATAGCCCCCCTAGCATAAAAAATTCTTTTTCAAGTGACTTTCACGTTTCCGAGAATTCTTTGTATAGTATCGCGTGGTGTAAGCAGTTTGGCGTCTGCTAGGCACAAAACAAAAATTCAAGTGCTTTAGTAGAAAGAATATTTTGGCTTTTTATTGAAAGCAACCAGCTAGAGAAAGTTGACGACCAAAATCCAGATCTCGGCGCATAGCTTGATTTACATTAGATTTTATTTTAGCTGGTTCTTTTACGAAGCGAAACAGGAGAATTTTTTCAATGTCTATGCGTGGTAGAGAATGTCTTCCGCTTTACGGTCCGCACCTTTAGTCTCAAAAACCAGGCTTACCTGTAAACGTCAAAGAGAATTTTCAACTTCGGTGACAAAAATTTGTCGAAAAAATTCAAAGTTCGGCATATTTATTTCAGAACCAAAATCATGCAGGGGGGGGGGTAATCTGTGACGTTTCAGCCACTGTATTGATTAGATTTGACCCCGCGCTTGTCAGGCCGACGTACAGCCGTTCATCGACGATTTAAGGTTTTTTCAATAAAAAGCCAAAATATTCTTTCTAATTTTTGTTTTGTGCCTAGCAGACGCCAAACTGCTTACACCACGCGATACTATACAAAGAATTCTCGGAAACGTGAAAGTCACTTGAAAAAAATTTTTTTATGCTAGGGGGGCTATCTTTTTTTGGCAGTGCAAAATGATTTTTCGGGTAAAAAGTCCCTGAATAACCCTGACATTCCTGGGGTTTGTGCATAGGGTATCCTTATTTCACAAGCTCTGTCTAGTGGTGCACTCCGCTTCTTATCAAAGTTCTTCAATCCTCAGATACAGATGAAAAGGAGGGGGGGCTATCTTTATTTGGTAGAGTGTATATATCTTTTGTGACCGTATTTTGAGCGACCAAATTCCGAGCGGAAGCGTGACCGAAAAATAGTAACTAGAATTTCTATGCATGTTTATCTTTGTTGTTTCGGAGATCGCAACGGCAACATAATGATAACTATCAAAATTAACATACCTGGAAGGATTTCATAAAAGTCCAAAGCAATGTTCTGATCCCTTCTCCTCTGCTTAGCAGTTTTACCAAACGCATTACGCGAAAAAGCCGGAAGAAGTTGATGCTGATGATGTTTGATCCTGGACTTAGCTTTCCGTAGATAATGTCAATGAAACTTCCGAGAACGATAATAAAATCAAAAGCATTCCAACGATCACCAAAATAATTCTTTGGATTTAAAGCGATAATCTTGAAAAGCGCTTCGAACGCAAAAACTGCGGTGAAGACAAGATTCAGTGCATCAAGTACATGATCCATTTGCGGATCAGGTGGGTAGTGCTTCATTGCCAATGTAGTGGTGTTAAGCAGAATAATGATGAAGATAGCGTATTCGAAGAACTGAGATGTTACAAACCACCAAACTCTGTATTGAAAGCGATTCCGCGGGATATATCTTCGATGGGGTTTGGCTTTCAGCGCAAATTCAATGCATTTTCGCTAAATACAATCTTTTACAATAAAACTAAAAATATTGTAATAATCCAATTGGCATATGTACAAAGAAAATTACTGTTAAGTACATTATGTTGGTATTCCAAAAGTTATATTTTCAAATTTTCATGAACGTATTGTAAAAAATGTCACTACCGCACGACAGCTAAAGAATAGAAGATCAATGTGAAAATTTGCCATTGCAGGAGTGAAACTCTGCATACAATAGCTGAACAATAAGAGTTCAATAAACATTGGCTGGAATTTATTTAAGTCCGTTTAAAAGTTACAGCTGCTTTGCAGTGGAGAGGCAAATTTGTCAAAAATTGACCTAATGTCCGTTTTTCACGCGAAAGATAGAAATAAAAATAACAAACGGTCAAACCATTTAGCGGGTAACTGGAGGTATGCGAGCGTTTGCGGTCAGTGTCCATTTACCGATCATTCTATCACATGATCGCAATTTGTGAATGCAAGATCAGTAAGACCGGTTACATTGGAAGTAATGAAACAGTTTCCAATTAAACAAATGAAAAAATAACAAATTACCGGAAATGGCCTTTAGAGCAACAATAGTCACAAAACTTGTCTTTTAGCACTGGTTAGATCTTTTTAGCCATCTGTTACTCATAAAACTCTGTTTTGAAATCAGTGATGGGAACCGGGCCGGGCCGGCCCGGTTTAAATCGGGCCGGGCCGGGGCGGACTCTGGCCCGGTTGCCCGGCCCGGCCCGATATTCGAAAACCGGGCCGGGCCGAAAACCGGGCCGGACCGATTCAATTCAAGAAACGTCGCAGGAGGTGCAATAGGTGGTGCAAATGTTGCAGACGGAAGGAGTGGATACATTATCACAACGGGAACTGGA
>JADLIF010003008.1:0-10557 GCA_016648015.1 Steinernema khuongi | reverse complement strand
AGCAGCAAACCAATCAATCAGTTTCTGTCGATAAACACAACAACCCAATAGTTTACTTTTTCTGTAAAACCGGCATGCCTAAATAAAAAATGAAGTCTTTTTCAACGTCGCTACCAGGGCTGGGCAGATATCTGATATCTGCTACGCTAATCAGCGATCCTTTTAGAATTACAGAAGCGATAAATCACCGCTCGACACGCCAAAATGTTACATTCTATCGAACAAATAAGGTCTACTACGTATGACGTCGCTGACAAAACCTTGGAACAGGTTCTAAAAATCAGCTAGCGATGATGTTTCTTAAGTGCACCCGCTGTATTTGACCTGTGTTTATAAGAATTGTTTCCGCCCAGCCCTGGTCGATGGTACGCTATGGATTAGTGTTTTTTGTGGTATACTCATTCTTCTCTTACGTACGATCCAGTTTAAATAACTTTCCACAGTCCACGAATCGCTTTTCAAATAAAACTTACAATCAAAGATCAAAACTTTCACAGTTCTAGGATGTAACGAAATCTGGTGTTTCTAAAAATAACCCATCTCAAACATCGTTGCTTTAGATCAACAGAGCCAAAGTTTCTTCCAAGGCTGTGCTAATCTGTGAAAGTGGAAAATGGAAACACAATGGGGAAGCAGTCGCCTCATTTGGATGTGATCCTTTGGAAGAAAGAGAATATGTATGATGATTTGGATGTGGCCATTCTTGAGGTGTGTTTTCCTTTTCTGTTCAAATAAAGACAAATGCGCTGCTTTCTTAAAAATGTATATGTTGGCGCTTCTGTACGTTATCAAGTAGAGTTACTAGTAGAGGACCGTTACTAGTTACTAGTTTACAGTGTGCAATTAAACGCCTTCTATAAATGTATAGAGTTGAGCATCATCATAGTGTCACGCAATCTGGTTTACCTTCTCTGTAAAACCTAAAAAACTGAAAACTGAAAAACAAAGTCTTTTTCAACGTCGCTTTTTAACGTCGGTAGGGTTAAGAAAATGGTTAAAAAACCGCAAAAGACAGTCGAACAGAAGGCAACCGCCAGTCTTTACGGACAGATATCAGGGCAGATATCTGATATCTGCTACGCTAATCAGCGATCCTTTTAGAATTACAAGAGCAATAAATCACCGCTCGACACGCCAAAATGTTACATTCTGTCAATGAGAAAAAACTACGTGTGGCGTCGCTGACAAGACCTTGGAACAGGTTCTAAAAACCAGCCAGCGATGATGTTTCTTAAGTGCACCCTTTGAATTTGACCTCCGTTTATAAGAATTGTTTCCGCCCGGCCTTGGTCGCTGCTACGCTATGGATACTGTAAAGCGTCATTAACATTTTTTAAATTGGGAAAATTAATATTTATTTAAGGAATCAATATTTTATTTATTTTTAATTGTTAATTTACATACATTAACATACTTATTTATTTATTTATTTATTTATTAACAGCTTAAATCATACATACAAACTCATAAAATATCTCTTCTCTGGTGGAATGTTGACCTGGATCCGCGAGCCTAGAGGAACTCCTTGCAGAGCTTCTCGCTGAACTGCCAGAGACGCGTCTGCAGCCGTTCGTCGGTGGCGTCACTGGACGAGCGGATCTGCTTCCCGTGGCAGTCAAAGTACTTCCCGCTGATCTTCTCAATGCCCGGGGACTCGATCAGCTGCAGCAGGGTGGCGATGCCGCTGCCCACCGTAGGAAGTGCGGGAGCCGACGCCGAGAGCCAGCGCGTCCTACGTCGCTTTGAAAGATCCGACATTTCTAACATTAAGTGCGTTTTTAAGAACTCTCACTTGACTTTCATCCTCCTACATTTACTATTTTCAAAGCCAAATCTAACTCTTCTCGAGAACTGTTCCGCGAGAACTGCATGTACTTCTCGTTAATTGTTAGTTTTCTTGCTATTAACTTTTTTTTCATACATTTATCTCTGAATGCTTTTACTGCCTCCAAGCATCGAGAGACCACAAGCCGCACACCACTGCGTCCAAAATCACGCCCGTCGCGCTAGGACATCACTGTTGGCAGGGTTCGGGATCTCCCTTCGACACAATGGCCATTTTTCCAGATGCTCAGATTAGCTACCAGCGATCTAGAAGCGCAAAAGAACACTTTATAAGTTCCAAGTTAGAACGGGTTACGGACAGAAGGGTTATCCAAGTGTTTTGGTGTTTTGAGCTTTTCTGAGGCACTAACTTTCCAACGAATTCCGAGGGACTTTCCAACGGAATTTTGCACGAAGACGAGATCTATTGATTTAGCCAAGAATGGGCGCATATAGGCATATAGGCAATAGGCAGAGATAGATCGAAGTTGCAAAAGATCTTGAAAGAGTTCGACGGTTGGAAATATCTTAACAGCGGGGGCCCAGACGGAGGCCTACGACCGCCACCAACGCCGTGGGAAAACAACACGGACAGTAGATCACGTACGAGCAGAGATTATCAAGAGCGGACAGGTACGAAGAATTACTGCGACATGAGAAGTTTTTATGTCGGATCCAAGCAATAACTTCCTGCAACGTGAAACAAAAAGAAACAGTTACTTTGTAAAATGTTTCCGTTCGGTGAAACGTCTTTCGGTGAAACGTCCGTTCGGTGAAATGACTTTCGGTGAACTGATCGGACCCCGCCGCACACCACTGCGTCCAAAATCACGCCCGTCGCGCTAGGACATCACTGTTGGCAGGGTTCGGGATCTCCCTTCGACACAATGGCCATTTTTCCAGATGCTGCCATTACGGGCCAGACAGCGAAAGGCTCATTCGCTTGCTTTGTCACTCAGACGGAACTAGAAGCGAACGATCCCAAACATGAGAAACTTTTCTCATTGGAGTCAATCGGGATCCGAGATGACCCACACCAGTGTGATAATGAAGCTGCGGAACTATTAATTCTGAAGAACGGCATCCGCTGTACCGGAACGTTGTATGAAGCAGAGATGGGAAACCAACCGGGCCGGGCCGACTTTCGTACGATCGGGCCGGGCCGGGCAATCGGGCTCGGCCCGCAAAATCAATCGGCAATCGGGCCGGGCCGACCAACCGGGCCGGCCCGATTTCGTAAAACCCGGCCGGGCCGGTGTGTAATGGTTTTGGCGTCATCGAAAATAACACAATATGAACAATATGTGATAAAGGAGTGAATCTTACCACAACAGAAACTGGTAACAGTTCAGAAACCGGCCCGGCCTATAATCGGGCCGAGTAATCGGGCCGGCCCGATTTTTGTAAAACCCGCCCGGGCCGGGCCGGACATCGGGGCCGGCTCGCCGGGCCGGGCCGGGTAATCGGGCCGGGCCGGCTCGTGTCCCATCACTGGTATGAAGCACCCTTCACCTGGAAAAGTGCATCTCCCGACCTTCCCACGAACGTGCAGATGTGCAAAGCGAGGCTCAACTACCTGAAGGTCCTGGAAAAAGAGCCGCAGAAATTGAAGTCATACTCAGAAAAAGTGCAAGAACACGATACCGCTTGATGATTCTCATATGACCGTAATCCATTCTACTACTTCGGCAAACTGGCACATTCGGCTTTCAGCTCTATCCGCCGAGGTCATTTGGGAGTGTTCCCTAGTTAGCCCAGCAGCGGTGGCCGGGCAGTTGACCGGAAGCCAGAAATGTGTATAAATCTCACAAAGTAACTTTATGTTTTGCTGATTAAGGTTGGTTACCACCCTCTGAACATTGCGGCGTCGACACGTTTGGCCCCTTCAAGATTAGGATAGACACATCTTTATACAAGATTTAGGTAAATCTGTTCACCTGTATGGTGAATCGGGCGATACACCTCGAAATCGTAACTGACATAACCCTAAACTCTTTCCGCCGATTTGTCGCCCGTCGCGGATACCCCAAGCTCATGATGTCCGACAAGGCATCACAGCTGAAAATGGCAAACAAGACTCTTCAGTTGTTATTGCGAACCGTCACCAGTGTCACATACTTTGTCAGCTACTGTGCAAACCACCGCATTTCGTGGAAACACATCATCGAACACGCTCCGTGGTGCGGCAGCTTCTGGGAAAGACTCATCGGCAACGTGAAACAATCGATTCGAGTAGCCGTTAATCGCAAATGTCCCTCGTTCGGCCAGTGGAACACTCTTCTTCCCGAAGTCGAAGCAATTGTCAACAGTCGCCCATTAGCATATCTACCCGCAGACTTGGAATTAGGGCTGTGCGATACTCGATATTCGACACCGAAAAAAGGCCTCGATATCTCGATACTCGATATGTCCCACAGCCCTGCTTGGAATCCATGATGGTGATTGCCCCCTCAAGCATTGTCTCTCCACATACCCGTCTCGGCATTCCCGCCATCAAAGTCGACAACAACCACGACAATCCGAACTACGTCTTAAGTGGCGGCCGATATCAAGATTCGGTAATAAACAGTTTCCTCGATACACTATCGTTGGTGGATAAGGCTTGCGAGTACTTCAATGAACATGTGAATACGGAGGGCCAGTAGTAGAGTATGGGGTTGCTGCCACGCGGGTCTTACTTTGTTGTGAGTCCAATTGGGTACCTCAAACTCAAACTTGGGTAATTAAACCTTTATTCATAAGATAAAATATACTATACAATACAATGTGAAATAACGACAATAAGCACGGGAAGGACGAACTCAATGGGGAAAACTTGATCGTCCCTTTTATACCCATTTGACTGTGGGAGGGATGGCGTCGTTTCTTCCTTTGAGTGCCGCTTCCCAGCATTGGATGTTGCCGCTTGATGCGACCGCGAGTTCTATCGGTTGCGCAAGTGGCGGTGATACCTTTGTCAACTGATATGGGTCGTGCCTTAGTTGGGGTAGAGGGCCGACCGTGAGAAAGAGTCGCAATTTGCGACAAAACACTACCTAAAGAGTCTTATGGAACGTGGTCAACGACTTCACCGCGGATCAAATCATGTGGAGTTCGCTGTTCCGAGGCCTAACGATGTCGTGACCGTGCACGACGACAATCTCCCACGGGGACAGTGGAAACTCTGTCGCATCACAGAGATGACAGAGAGCCGTGACGGTCTCATCCGCCCCACAAAAGTAATGCTCCCCTCGCGCTCGATCAACAAGCTGTGCCCCTTGGAGAACTCCGCTCCGACCTCGGATCCTCCCAACGAGAATATGTCATCCACAGCGATAGCAGCTCCGACGAAGGTTCCCGCAGCCACAGTACCACCCGCCACACGTACGCACAGAATGCAAACACGATCAAGTTGCACCTCCAGCCTCCCCTTCTACCTCCAGCTGGCGCTCGTTCTCTCTCTTTTGGTCTCGGAAGGAGCCGCTTGCACGGAAAGCGAAAGGGACTGGAACACCAACAGAGTTGCGTAAACCAAGGCTATGCGATATACGGCCTCGAGAACGGTCTAAAATGTGGTCACATGATACAATGTCCAAAAGAACAGCACCTACAAACAGTGGGATCCAAACCAATCTGTAGACCCATGTGCACGTGCCCGGAAGGATTCGAAGACTGCAGCTTCTACCACGGAAAAGGAACAGTTGAATCGAAAGCGGATGAGTCGAACAAAGTCATCTTCTAGTCAATCCAGCGCCTTTTTTGTTCAATCGGGATAAAATCGAGCCACTGTTCGTCAGTGCCGCAACTGATGATACTACCTCGACAATTCAACACACTACGTCGAAAGCTTGGATTTAAGACATTCGCAAGTCTCAAAGGACGACCATACTTGTGTGGGACTGGCATCCACACCGGTTCCCCCAAGTTCTGTAAACACCATGAATGTTTCGAAGGAGGAACCAAGTTCTGTTACTATCCAGAAGCTGAGATGACCGAGCTCATCATCGGCCTTGGCGCCATACCGATCCAAGAAGCATGGGGTCACCAGCTAGTGAATGTTTACTTGGAAAAGGGAGTCATACATTCCCGACACAAGTCTGACGACGTCAGTGTGATGGGTGCCCAGTGGGGTCTGGTACAACTCATACCAGGACAACTCATACCAGGACAACTCATACACTGACAACTCATACCACAGACAACTCATACCACAGACAGATCATCCCAAGGACTACTCATACCACGGACAACTCATACCATTGACAACTCATACCAAATCTCATGTCAGATAGAAAGTTAGCATCCGAAGTAGACTATAAGGCGACTTCCGACACTAGGACATGACGCCTAATTACCGCAGTAACTCCTGTAGTCCTGTAGGCGAGGTTTGCCGAAGCCAAAAGAGGTTCGCGAATGCAAGCTTAATCAGCATAATTAGCATGTCCATCACCCGCGATTTCCAGCTAGCTTCCTATCAGTTGGCCAGTTTAATCTCTCCGCGGCCTCTTCCAGTCTACTTTGGACTTGTACCGATGCCCAGTGGGATCTGTGTTCGAGGAGGGATACAACTGAAATCATCCCACAATGTCCACGTGGTTAAGCTCTGTGACAGACGGTTTTGTTCCCATACGTGGCACCCGAAAAGCTTTGAAATGATCACCTTACCGGCCGATATCGTCATGTTTGACCATCCCGTGAAAACCAAAGTGTGGGCCAAGGGAGAACTCCTCCACCGAACGGAAAAAAACCTGTCCCGGACGATCCTTTTGCGAAGTGTCGCAAATTGCGACTCTTTCTCATGGTCGGCCCTCTACCCCAACCAAGGCACGACCCATATCAGTTGACAAAGGTATCACCGCCGCTTGCGCAACCGATAGAACTCGCGGTCGGACCAAGCGGCAACATCCAATGCTCGGGAACGACACTTAAAGTGAGAACTCCATGACGCCATCCCTTCCACGATCAAGGAGCATAAAAGAAACGAGCACATCCTCCCCATAGAGTTTCTTGTCCCCGTCCACTATTTCACATTGCATTATATAGCATACTCTATCTTATGGATGAAGGTTTAATCACCCAAGTTTGAGGTACCCAATTGGACTCGACATCGTAAGACCCGCGTGGCAGAACACATCCCCTTTACTACCACTGGGTCTCCGTCTTCACACGAAGCTGTACAATGTTTCATTTCATTTTCATTGTAACAAATTCTCATTGTCTCCCCCCTACCATTGTCAGGGAAATTCCGTTACCATCTCATTTCCACTCTGGAGAAGTCTTGACCAATACAAATTGTCTTTGTTCAACGTCGCCGCAATGTCGCTGCTGTACAATCACGCGCCGGACGCAATTTATCACTCCGTGACATGACCGCTAGATACATGGCCTTCAACTGTTTCAACTCGCCGATGAAAAAAGATCGCCTACAATTGGATTTGCTGAAACTGCAATCCAGAACAGGTTCCCAGGATGTCCTGGCGATAAGGCTTCAAATGCGCCTACATCTTGCAAAATCAATTAAAATGGAAATGAAAAGGGAAACCTGTATGATTCGCCCCATGTTTCAAGACAAAGAAGTAATTGTGACACGCAAACTTGCTGGGATCAACCATGACTGATGAAAATCAGTGTATTCTTCCCATACGATGTCCAGTGACAAGAAACTAAACTGCAGCCTGTACTGCCAAGCAGTTGTTGTGGTGTCGAAAATCGTCGACAGTGTGACCCAGATAAGCCTCCAGTGGCAAATTTCGATGTGATTGGTGAAGTGCCCATCTACATATACATTCGGCATCGGAGAATTGGAAATATTGGATATGGAGGACATTATCCCGAATCTTTCATTGAAATTGTTAAGGAAATTGTCCCCGTTCTCCAAAGCCACTTTGTAGTCGACGAGATTGCAGATGCTAGGATTCTAATTTGGTTACGCGGCGCAGTTACCAAGAGGAGGCACTGAATCTGGAGAAGGAGCCTCAGTGTCACCATGATGTCCATGCGAGGCTTGTGCTTCAGCTTCATCCTTCTTCTGGCTCACCATCAGGTAAAAGAGTTAATACAATATTTGATGCTTAACCACGATGTTCAGGTGCACGGCGCTATAAGTAAATTCATGTACATCGGATCCAACTTTGTCGGCAACTTCACACCCGAGACGCCGGTAGAAACTGAGTTCGAGTGTTCCCAGATGGCCTTCCATGCACGCAAGATCGGATTTCGTGTACGGAACCCAGAGTGGAAAGGAAACCTTACCTGTTCCCTTCTTGATAGCTTCTCCATGTTTGAACATTCTGAAGGCATAGACGTGTCTGAAACGCGCGACTACATCCTTGGCTCTAACATGGACGACGACACATGCTCTCGGAACCCGACGTTCTATGGTATCCCTATTAAAAAAAATGACCCTACAGTATGCTTTCAGTGAACGATTTCCTGAAGAATCCCTGTAATCCGGAAGATGGAGACTGCGCTCTGCTGAAAGAGATCGTAAGAAGTAGAAGTAGGAGTAGGTCATTGCGTTCTCTAATTTCAGGCCGACTACTGTCGCTTCGTAGGAACCGAAATCCCCAACTGTGTTTGTAAGAAATTCCCTGTACGGAACTCTATATTCTGACTGTACTAATTTCAGCACACCAGCAAACGAACGTTTCCCATATCAAGTGCCCCAAAGGAGAGGAAAGACTGCATGTCACCAAGGGAGAGTTTCTGTGCTGCAAACATGGAGAACATGTTGAGCGGACGACATCAGGACGGGCTATTTGTTGCGCGGAAGGACGAGTCCCCAAGTCGGAAACAGTTTGTTGTAAGAAGGACTCTACCTTCGTCGAGGGAAAATGCTGCCCTCCTAACACAATTGGGACGAAGGTCGCCGACGGGCACGTAACGTGCTGCCCGTTCGGAGCGACTGGATATCGCACACAGCAGGGCAAATACAAGTGCTGCCCGGCAAACCAGAGTTGTCATGAATAACGAAGAATATAATCGTCGGCAGTAGGGCACTGATGCGAAAATATGCCATGCCCAGGATATGTTACTGCGAAAGAAATAAATGCATTCTGTTATAGTCGAGTGCTGGGTGAAATCGGGGACCGAGGGGACTACGGCTCCGGATTCCAATACATGTTCGGGAAGCCAAAGCGATTATAAATGAAAGCCCCGAAGAGCTACATAGACGCCTTATTTGCACGTTTCATCTCGTGGAGGTCCGTCCTTCTGTGGAAGTATTGACGGAGACGATCTTCTTGCTAATGTTTCTGGAACTACAGCTTTGAGGTCCCACTTCTTAAACTGCGTGACGATCCTAAGAGTAAGTACCGCCAATGTTTATTCTCATTTTCAAAACGTGATGTGTGAAATGTTTTCAGGTACGACGCCACATCGCGGCTCAGAGCAAATCAGTGCGTATTCATGCTGTTCTGCCCCCCCCCCCCTGCCCCGCCCTTCCCAACAGAACCAGCTCCCATTAAGTATTTCCTTTAAGTGTGAGCCCAATATTTTATTTGCCAATTACGACAATGAATGCTATTCTTGTTCTGCTAGTACTTCTATGTCTGTTCAATGGAACTCGGAGTTGCACGCCGTTGGTGCATCGCCCAACTCCTGGAACCAAGAGCCAGGATTGCACTTTGAAAGATCTCAATAAGGATGGAGCTTACAAGCCGGGATCTCAGTCCCGCATTTTCAAAAATAACGAAATTTTTCAAGTCGAATGCGATGTCATTAGCGAACCACTGGTGAGCAATCCTAAACATCATTTTTTAGTAATATTTATCCAAGAGACGTGTTTATAGACTCGCAGTTATGATAACCCCCCCCCCTCCTCCCAACAGTAAAAATAAACTGTCACACTCCGATTGAAGCAAAATGGGCAGACAATCTCTACGGCATATTAATGCACTCTAAAAGGTATTTCGATTGCACCTAATTTCGCTTCAACCGGAGTGTGACAGTTGGGGACCTTTACTGTTTCGTGTTTTAGTCGGTAGAACATGATTTCACGCCTATCCAACTGTCCACAATCGATAGAAACCAGCACAGGGACAGCAAATCATGCATCATCTGTATAACTTGAACAGTTGACAGGCACTGTATTCATGTAACAATTCTAGATCTTGTTTAGATTAACGGAGTCTCAGTATCTTCCAAGGCTGCTATAACTTGCGAACTTGGAACATGGAAACGCAATGGAGAAACAGTTACTTCCTTTGGCTGCGGCACAGACGATGGCTTGGAAGATGAATAAAGGGATAGTATTCATACGAAGGATAGTGTTCTGTACATATTGTGAACTTGCACATATTGTTACATTTGTTTCGTTTCTCTGCACAATAGCAAAGCTCTTTATTTTGTGTGTTTAGTTTATTGGGTTGGCCTTTATTGGGTTGGTGCAAATAAAATGGGCGCTGTTTTGGATGTCGCCGATTGTTGCGGTGTACCGTCAGCCTCAGCCACGTTTTAGGCAAAAGTCCGCCGTTCACAGAAATGCGTGGATGGTAATTCGGAAAAATTACCATCCACGAAGTTAAGAAAAAATAAAAAACTAAAATTGCATTGTGCTTTGTGTACGATAAGATAACTAAGCTGTCATGACATGGGAGGGGCACAGCAGCAAGCCAAAAGCCTGCAACTATTGCAGCTGGAAAAAGCAGTGGCAACAACACCAAGAAAGAGATCAAAATGTAAAAAAGTTCGATTCTTGCACGGCATCAAGAAAGCGCATTTTTCAAATTTACCCTCTTCTTATCCCTATGGCTT